>JAGKPX010000064.1:0-141407 GCA_022609215.1 Alternaria triticina
TAAGAAAAATACTTAGCGTAATAAGTTAGTAGAAATATATTTATATAGTCTAATAGCCTATTAAGCCTATAAAATAATGTAAAGTTCTACTTTAGTAGCTAATAAGTAAAGAGTAGTTATAAATATATTATATTATTATATATAAGCTTAAAAAGCTTTTTAAGACTATAATATAGATATTAAATAAAGATATATAGTATCTTATAGCTATATTAACTTTATTTTTATAGTAGGTTTACACTTTTCTACTAATAAAGATATTAGTATATTTAGTATCTATTACTAGCTAGTGCTAAATAGTTACTATAAAACCTATAATTTCTATAAGAATAATAGTATAGTAAGTAACCTAAGGTAGTGTTTAAGTATTAAGAGAGAGCTTTTTTAGCTTACTAACGCCTCTTCTAGCTAACTAAACTTTCTTAGTACTAGACTTCTTAAGAATTTCTAACCTAAAGGTTTTTTCTATATTAAGAATAGAGACTTCTAGTAATACTTTAAAGACGCTTTTTTTAAGCCTAGCGTTACTACCTTATCTAAATTCTAGTAGGTAGAATAGAATTATAGAAACCTATATAGAAGAATACTAATAGCTATAGCCTAGTATAATACTTAATAGTATTTATTTACTATGTTTACTAATCTTTGTAAGCATTATAAAAAATATCTAGAACTTTAAGCCTATCTTAATAGATAGTAGTATAATAATATTTTTTAGGCGATAGAGTAAGCTTATAGTTAAATTTTCTAAAGATAGTAGTACTTATAGTAAAAAGCTTTAAGTTCTTCTCTAAAATACTTAACTATATTATAACTACTATAGCTTAGCAAAGTAATACTAATTACTTATTTCTAGTATAAGTTATATAGATCTTACTACCTAATTTATAGCTTATATAAGTTATTATAAATTCTATATAGTATACTGCTTCTAGAACTTTCTTTATGTTAGAACTTTACTTAAGATAATTACTAAAAAGTATAAAGAGTATTAACGCTATATTCTATACAACTAATATATTAATAAAAGCTAAGAGTATAATACTCTTAGCAAAGAATGTAGAACCTATTAAAAAGAAGGTGTATACTGCATAGTATGCTTAACAAAGGTGCATTTGTTTTAATTACCTACATTAATGCAATTAGTAAAATATATATACATAGGCTTATTATAATAATAGGTATAGTAATAGTTATTTAATAACTTTGTAATATAGGTGTAAGAAATGTAACTTACTTTGTGTTAATTTACTTACTATGTACCTCTATCTTAAGAGATCCTCGGTACTTGTCTTCCGTCTCCTGTTTCCACGGCTTTGTGTCAAGCCAGGCTTTGATCATCTCTGGCGTCATGGGCGCCGCATCGTATATCTCGTAGTCGCTGATCTGGTCGGGCGGACCGGGGAGATAGTGGATCTCTCTGTAGACTCCGTCGGTGCCGATCGAACCGATGCAGTGCCCATCTGGATGCATTTTCGTTGACCTTAGCATGGCATTGAATTGTTCTTTTCCAGTCTGGGGTTGCGCAGGTTTAACTATGTCACTATTGGAGCCTTCGAACTGAGCCGAATCCTTTGGCTCGAGTTGATCTTGGCTTTGGTCTTCACCTTCTGGTTTCGCTCGGGACGACGGCAGGGACGCTGTCGGTGAGGACATGGTTGTTTCGTTGACGATGGGTGGGTGAGGCGGCTAAAATCTACCAACAGGACATTATCCTAGTTATAAGCAACGCATGCGATGTTGCCTAGCCGGCTTCTATGTGACGTAGCGTTGCTATAATACGGCACAGCCGCTGTGCAGAACTTTACAATGTTGTGTTACGGTGCTCTCCTATGGAAGAGCTGCTAGCGCTTCAAGAAGGGATATAGTGCGCGGGTACACGGCCAATCATCATACTCACTACGTCCCTCTGTCTAGGCAGCCCGAGATCAGGCCCTGTATACGATAACACTCTTGTGAGCTTGGTAGACATTGCTCCATGTTTGAAGTACAAGCACCAGCAACCCAATTAGAGAGGACACTTTGGTGTCTGGTCGTCGATATCGTGTCTTCAGCAAGTTTGCGTGGAGATGTGAATTCTGATAAACAGAGTGCATAGCGCCATCGTCGTGGTAAGACGCCGCCGGCAGGTCCAGCAGGGCGGATTGCTGATCGCAACATGTAGGACACTTTGTGAGAGAACAGCCTGTGAGATGCAGTGGTGATCTTGTCCTATGCGGGATGTGGTATACACTCTTCCTTAGGAAGGCACTCTATAAAGCATTAACCTCGCCATACGATTTTGAGTGTCTCATAGGCACACTCTATCATATCATATTACCCTCCACTACATCTGTTATACACGCTCCTACATTCGATATGAAGCTCTCGCTCTACTTATCCGCTAGTGCGACCCTTCTGCTGGCAACAGCAGCCCCAGATGAGCCCGTACGTACCTGAAAACGCTATACCCATGCGATTGAGTACTGACGGTGCATCCAGTCGCTCGCTGAAGCCATGAGAAGCCTCGAACCAAGTGACGGCATAACTTGGCTTGCAGATGACGGAGTGTTGCGTAGTTCCAACGCTGCCCGTGACACTGTCGTTGACTACGCCCAACTCAACGAGCGCCAAATCGCTGAGTACATCGAGAGATACGACAAGAACCGAACGGGCATGTCAGGCGTGTAAGTAACATGACCTACTCTATATCCATCCCGTGAACTGGCTAGACACTAACATCATAGGTAGTGATGGCCGCGCAGTGACGTCCGATGCTCAGCTTTGGGCTGTTCCAGTCGGCGTCGTCGCACGCACGCCGAATGCCAGAACATCCGAGAACCTAAAAGTGCCTAAGACGTTAATCGCGAGCCGACCAGCTTGTGTCGAGGGTTCCATCTGCAACGAGACGCCCGATTGTTATGAGTACAATTATTTACGATGCGTTCCTGTCGGTTCAACGCCGGGTGAATGCCTACCACAAGGTGGTTGTCCATCCATTCCTTCTCCGAATGGACAATGTACCAACAACCTAGAAGCCTAGGTACTAAGGTGACATCGGGAGTTGAGACAGTACGTCCCGAGGTCGAATTGCGATTGACAACGCTCTGAGGCTGGGAAAGATACCGGGGTTGAATACAGCGTGGACGAAGGCACGTCGTTTGTCATAACTGTAATTGGCGCGTGTGGGTGGGTGAGTGTCCGTGGCATGGCCCACCAATTTGAACGCGGGAGCACCAGTTGCCATAGGGGAAGGCGATGCCCAGTTGAGCTAGTGGCTTGGCGCTGCGTCTCATGATGTCATCTCAGAGCTCCTTTTCTCCTACTTGGCCAACCGGCATATCACCGACTCTACTTTGTACTGTGCTTCGTATCGCGACACTCAGCATCAGATAACGGGGACAATGCAAATTTCGAGGCTCATGATCTGTCACTAAGGAGCATGCGTGGTGGTATGAAAGGAAGGTTGTTGATTAATCTATTAGGGTAATTGTACATTTTAACCGGTGCGAGGAACACTCGCATCCGTGTTGATGTTGTAGTATCCGCGCATTTCCTTCCGCCCCCGATCTACAGAGGCTAGTTGCGAGCTTCTGGCAATGCAAACTGACAATAGAGAAGCAGAACCGGAACGGCAGGTGACCAAAGCCAGCTTAGGGAGCAGTGCTATCAGCATTCTTCTGGAAGAGTCGCTTGCGAGGCATGAAGATGCTCAAGACAAGGACAAGAGCGCCACCGGCAATAGTAAGGCTGTAGGTCTTGCTAATGGCACTGACGATAGCGGCAAGAACGCGGTTCTTCAACTCCGGGGATAAGTTCTGTACGATATCCGATCGAGCGCCCAAGATAGCGGCCTGGATGTCTGCCGAAGAGACATCAG
The DNA here is from genome assembly GCA_022609215.1 of Alternaria triticina. Lineage (NCBI taxonomy): Eukaryota > Fungi > Ascomycota > Dothideomycetes > Pleosporales > Pleosporaceae > Alternaria > Alternaria triticina. The sequence continues at coordinate 3,860 of JAGKPX010000064.1, forward strand.
TCAGAATGCCCTCGATCCTGTTCTGGCTTTGGTTGAGAAGGATAGCGTTGGCGATGGCCAGAGCAAGGGTGATGCCCACAGACTGAGCCAGGGTGATGAAACTGATCGCTGGCGCAATGTTTTCCAGTTCGACAACTGCCTGGGCAACTGAAAAAGGCGCCTGGAGAAACATACCGACTCCAACTCCCATCAGAACCGTGAAGCCGTATACGCGAGCCGTAGCAGTGTCCAGGTCGATTGTGTACATGAGGGCGGAGCCGATCACGACCAGGGCGCCACCACCAAGGAACCAAGGCATAACGTATCCTAACTTGGACATCAAGCCACCATTTATGAAGACGGTAACGACCATGACGACGATATAAGGGAGTAATCGCACTCCAGCATCGAGGGGACCGTCGCCCTGGGTGAACTGGAAAAAGATTGGGACCATGTAGATGGGCACAAAAGAGCACGCTCCACCGGCAGCGGTGATGCTGAAGAGAATGAGCACCATCCGTGATCGGAAGAACTGCACAGGGATGATGCGACGCACTTCCGTTGTGAGTATGTTCCAATACTGTTGTATGCCCAGAATGATGAACAGAACACCAGATACGACGAACAGCGCGATGATGCGGCCTGAGTCCCACGGATACGAAATACCACCCATGTTGATGGCAACGATGAAAGTCGTCAGCGCGCCGGCCTGCAGTATAGTGCCGGGATAGTCCATGTCGCTAATGCGGGCGCGGAACGAGACACCAGGCCGAGGATCCCTGCTGGGAATGAGGAACAGGTAGACTGGAGCGCACGCCGCGCCGATGAGTAGGTTGATATAGAACGCCCATCGCCATCCCACAGCAGACTCGCTGAAGGCACCTCCGATGACTGGGCCCAGGACGATACCGAGACCCCAGGTAAAGCCGGTGCCAGAAACGTAGACCGGACGTTCAGACATGGTGGTGGTGCTCGCAATAAGCGTCATGCAGCCGACGTACAGACCAGATCCTCCTAAGCCCGTAATGGCACGGCCGAGAATCATCACGTTCATCGACGGCGCAGCACCGCAGATGGCGGAGCCAATCTCGAAGATCGCAACATGGAAAATGTAGAGCCACTTGGCATCGAACTGGCCGTAGATGCGTCCCCAGAAAAGAGTGGTTACTGTAGCGCAAAGCAGGAAGCCAACACTCAGCCACGACAGCTGCTGAATGCCGCCGAATTCTTCGACAATGACAGACTGGAGGTCCGCGACTACCGTAGCGTCAAGTGCGTAGAGAAAGGTGGAGAACAGGATAGACACCACAGTCAGGTACCATTTCCAGCCAGAGATGTCGCGCGGAGGCTTCTCCGGTTCCGCCGTGCTGCCGAGATCGCCAAGCGTCCGCTCCGCCGGCTTCTCGTCGTTGATTGAACGCGCGACTGGTGTCGAAGAAGTGTTGGAATCCATGGAAAGAGATAGGAACGGAGGTGTAGGTTGAGTGTGATTTTACCGGCTAGAGTACTGTAGCTACATGTTTCTTTCAGATGTTTTGTCCCCCAAATAGAGCAAGCAGCGTCGGGGTTGGTAATGCACAGCATGAGAAAGTGCCAAGGACCGTAAAATGTCGGCCGAAAACGTCGGGTCATGTAGGTAAGCAGCGGGATTACCAATCTCACCCTTTCACTCCCATGACTCCCACCCGACGACCTGCAGCGATCGGCTGACTGGCCCGAACAAGCGACAAACATTACGCGCCCGATGTCTGACAACAAACCGGGCCCGACACGATGCGGCAGCTGCACAACTTCAAGCAAGAGCATGATGGCCAAAATGATGACTGGCGGCTTGTATAATTTGAGAATGCGTTCTCAAAGCATGAGGGACAGTATCTCATTTTGATCAGCACGACACGCGCAGCGCCATCATGGCAACACAAGCAAACGGTACTGTCGCTAAATCCGCTCCTAACACCGAAACGGTCGACTTGCTCGCCCTTGCTCAACAGGTTACTCAGCATACGCAGGCAATCGCCGACTATTTGGTAGCAAACAAATATGCCTCGCCTACGTTTGCATCAGACTGCATCGACCGCCCAGAAACGATCGAGTACGCTGAGCTTCATGGTAACTTGAAGCGCTCCCTGGAAGACCTCCAATATCTTGTCGAGGGGCCCAAACGACACTTCCGCGCACTTTGCTGCCAGGGCTACGAGCTCGCAGCCATTCAAGTGGCGCTCGACTTCAACTTCTTCAGCATCGTCCCCGCGCATGGCAATATCTCGCTAGTAGACTTGGCCAAACATGCAGGTGTTGACCTGGACAGGACCAGCCGCATCGTCCGCCTCCTGATCACCGAGTCCATCTTCCGAGAACCCGCCCATGGCTATGTCGCCCACAGCCCTAGCTCATATCTTCTACACCATGACGAAGAGATTCGCTCGACGGTGCACTACACGTATGTCGGAAATCGCAGCTATGGTATATTCGTCCACACACTGACCCTCTTCAATACAGTGTTGATGAGATGCTCAAGGCTGCATCCTCTACAGCTGATAATGTGAAAGCATCACCGCTTGAGTACAACAGTGCACTCACGCCGTTTACCACTCGACACGGCCTTCCCATCTTCGAGTTCTACGAGAAGGATACCCAGCGTTCCATTCGCTTTGCTAAAGCCATGGCCGGGTGGGCTAAGCGTAAGTCGTCCTCGTACTGAACCAACCTTCCGGCCTAACACCGATGTGCTTCTAGTAAACTTGAACATCAACGTCCTCAAGGAGGCCTTTCCCTGGGGCAACCTCAAGGGCACTGTAGTGGATGTGGGTGGTGGCAGCGGCAAAGTCTCCATCACTCTGGCTGAACAGTTTCCAGCTCTCAACTTCGTGGTACAGGACTCCGCCGACATGCACCTAGCGGGTCAGGCTTTGCTCACTCATGAGACTAAAAAGCGGGTTTCCTTCATGCAGCACAGCTTCTTCGAGCCGCAGCCGGTGGGCAACGCAGCTGCTTACATCTTGCGGGCGTGCGCGCTCAACTGGTGCGACCAGGACGTTGTCACCATGTTGCGCTCTCTAGTCCCTGGACTCGAACGCTGCGAGCCCAACACTCCACTGCTCATCAATGACCTAATTCTCCCGGCCCAGAGTTCGGTCACACGCGACTTTGAGCGTGGCCTGCGTCAGATTGACCTCATCATGTTGGTGAGCTTTGGTGGCAAGGTGCGCACTCGGGATGAATTTGAGGCTTTGTTGAAACAAGCGGATGATAGATACGAGGTTCGCAGCTTCCGTCCAGAAGGTCTAATGGGGCTGCTTGAAGTGTACCTGCAACGCTAAGCAATACAGTTGCAGGATCAGGCAGATTTGGTATGCATGCGCGTCGCGGTAGTTTGAAATTGAAATATTCACCGCTAAGATTGCTTGCTTGCTTCCGGTGAATCATGTACTGTGGTCCCAATTGGATATAGTGTGTAACGTTTGACGAAGCCGATTTCAAAAAATCATACCACTACTGATGACGCGAGTACGCAACCATCAGTATGTAGTCAGCCCTACTGTGTACTCATGCATTGGGTATTGGATATGAATGCTTTCGGATCTTTTTAGACTGCCGCTGTAGTGCATCTTATCTCTAGCCATTCACCATATCTGGCTTGATGTGCGCCTCCCGTCAGCGCCAGTACTTCCGCTGCAATGCGTGCCGTTCCCTTACCGTTCCCTTGCTTGGCAGGTGCAAGGGTACCTGCCGCGCCAGGCCCTGGAGTGACCACAAGAAATACCACCACCCCACACTCGATCTCGGTTCTCCGCGCTTGCTGGTCATTTCTCACCTTTTCCTGTCTCCATGATGCAGAGCATTGGAAAGAAACGCATCGTGTCGTCGTGCATTCCGTGCTACACACGGAAACAAAAGGTGCGACAGTCTTTTGTTGTTCTCACTTGCCTTGAACCACAACTTTGGGCCGGTGAAGGACGTACCAAAACGCACGAGGGCAATTTAGGCTAACTCAGTATCGCTAATATGTAGTGCAACCGTCGCTATCCCTGCGATCATTGTTCTCGTCGCCGACGCCCGGAGGAGTGCGCATACTACCCTTCGCAGGCATTGCAGACTGATCACACGTCGCTGCGGACCCAGAGAGTAGAGAATCGTGGGAACGAACATGAGCAACTCACCGCGGATCACAATCTTCAGCCGCATGACAACAATGCCAGTGGCTCTGCCACTAACGCCCTAACGAATTGGAACAACGCAAGACCGCGAAGTTCCACACCTGGCGCAAGCAGCAACTCTGTTGCGGAGTCTTTTGGATACTTTGAGTACAGCGAACGCAATGCAATCGCCTTGATTCGTAAGGTAAGTCGATCGCACCTCCAACTGCACGTCAACCTAGGAAAAGACTGGACAGGTCTAAAGCCTACATTAACATGGACACACGCAAAGTAAGTGGCCTAGTGTTGGTGCAAGCTCTAGACCTGTTCCGCTTTCTCCTTGTATGAGGTGGTCACTGTACCTGAACAAATGAGGCAACCGATCAATTCATCATCCATCTAACCAGCACTGGTATAAACAGCTAGGACTGAATAGCGGCGAGCACCACGGCAATCAGGACGTTACCCAAGAGGCGTCCCCGGAGGTCGAACAACAAATGAAAGGATTACCTGATCGTCAAATCTGCGACTTCCTGGTCCAGTATTATATCGACGAAATTCACTGGTAAGTATCCGCTCGTATCTTCTTCATCGACCGTACGGAAATCGTAACCATGAGCTGCGAGGAGGAGTATCTCATGTCCTTATCTTTGTCACTAAATGAGGGAAAGTTTTGCTAAAGCTGATGTATAAATATAGGAAGGAGCAGCTTGTGCACCCACCATGGTTCTTAGCACAGTATCAACAACTGTGGAGCCTGGAAACTGTGTCATCTGTCTTCTACGTAGAGTTCGTGGTACTACTCATGCGAATGTGTTCGTACGCATCCCAGTTCCTTCCTTCACCGTCACATCCTATCGACCGCATTCGCAGAATGTCTTTGTCTGAGATCCGCACGTTATGCGATGACATCGCGGAGAAGCTATCTAGTCTATGTGCGCGACTTGATGCCAGAGGCTCTTTACTACGCGTGCAGCACATGGCGTTCTTGGGACTGCGACTTCAGTGTGAAGGGCAAAACATGGCTTTCTGGGAAACGCTCAACAAAGCTGCTCTGGTAGCTCAGAGGGCCGGCCTCCATCGAAATCACACAGTTCATATGCCAGAGATGCATGGGCTGGAACAGGAAATGCGACGGAGAGTGTTTTGTAACCTCTACATTTGGGACAGGTAAGACGATATTTCACTTTCATTAGTGGAAGTGGTCGCACGTCCGTTTTGTTATTCTGACAAGGTCAAATCGTAGTATGCTCTCACGCCAACTCGATCGCATTCCGTTTCTTCCCGCCGCCCTAGATGCGGACAATCTTCCGCGACTGCATCTTGCACCCATTCTGGACGATGACAGTGCTCCAGAAGCATTCTCGGAACGAATGTTGCAGGCTCGCTTGGCCGCTTTCTGGCGGAAATTCCCCTCGAAATCGTATACAAAGTATGACGCGACTGCGACCGAGGAAAAGTATGAGCAGTTCTGCTCTGAGTTTCTTGCCAATATGCCTGCCGCGTTCGCTCTTGAGCCAAGCGAGCAGTGGGACGAACAATCACGACGCTTACCTATTCAGCGGCAGATTCTGCATATCGCCATATACGAGAGTCTATGCCAAAACTATCGTGACTTATTGCTCTGTACAGCTGCTCAAGTTCAAAGACTTCCTGCGTACAAGCAAGTCCTGCTAGCCTCGCAGAAGAAGGCACTCGCGGTGGCAGCACTCAAGGTGCTGGACGAAGTCTCAAAGCTGCACGCGAAGCTGGGAGGATCTCATACCAGATTTCCGGGCATTATATTACCGACATTCGAAGCTGCAGTAGTTTTGGTCGGCGTGTGTGAGGACACCGAGTTCCCAGCTGGTAGGGTTGATGGCCCGTGTCATACGTCCAAGATCGACCCTCTCGGGTCAGGCACGCCACATCTCAGTCGTCAACGGTGCATTCAGGCTACTAGCGATGCACTCGGTCGCCTACGCACCCTAGCTGAAGTCAGCGTCATGGCTGAAGAAGGTGCGAATGCGTTGTCCTGCCTTCTGAACGAGAGAAGCGCGTCCAGTTCCACAAGCATGATGCAGCATATTTCCAGCCTCAGCGCAGAAAACGCATCATCACCACTGGACATAGCAAATCTGATTCAGGCACATCAGCCGACGGGCGACACTTCTTCGTGGCCGGCGTCTGATGCGTCTCCCTCAATCCTGGACGCGGGTGCGCTTAACGATTTCTTGTATAGTCCTCTATCGGACATTGCGCCAAGGTAGAAATGATTGCTATTGGGATGAATATACTGTATTTACGCGCGAATTTGGAAATGAATGTGTTTGTCAGTGATACGCGATGATGCGCACCGAGGTCTGAGCCTTTTGCGAGATGGTGGGGAATGACGCACAGTCACGTGTGAGATGGCGTCCCGAGGTCAGCCCGGTCGCGTCATCAGACCGGCAAAGGGCGCAGGAACAAAGACACGAAGACCATCGCCTTTCCACCGAGTACAAGGTACACATACATTGATCAACTATCCAGATAACTCACAGAGTTCTTCTGCCTCTCAATCGCAGATGACACTGGTCCGCCCGATGGACGATACCGTAGCTAGCCTTCGGGTCAGCCAACTCAGGAGACACATCCAACAAGTCGAAATTCCAGACTACCAAGCAGACCACTAAACGCAGCTCTAGATACGCCATTCTTCGACCCCAACAGCTGCGAGGGCCCATGCCAAAAGCAATCTGCGGTACCGCGTTTGCGTCGAACTCAACCTCAGCAGCAGCACCCGCTTTGTGGATTAGCCAGCGCTCTGGATCGAAAACCCGCATGTCGCTCGTCTCCCGCCATCCTCTCGACTTGACGGCCGTTGCACTACGACGCGCACTCTCCACATCGAAAGCCGGCGCGTGAAAGCCTGGCCCGTTGGCAATCATAACAACGTTTGTTCCTTTGGGAATGCGGTGGCCAAGAACTTCCGTGTCGCGCTTGGCCTGTCGGGCGACACTCGTCGCGTGGAGTCTCAGAGTTTCCTCCAGCACGGCTTCGAGATAGGGAACGCGCGACGCGGTCAGTTCTGCGAGTGTCGGGACGCGCTTCTCCGCATGCGCATCGCTGCATGCATGATGCAGTGCATCCCGCAGCTTACTCTGCACGTGCTGAAGACGCGTGAGGTAGATGAATGTCCAGGCAAGTGTCGTGCTGGTCGTATGCAGACCAGCTATGAATTGCCCTGCGATCTGAAGCATGATGCTTTAGCTAAGATCCAAACCTGAAAGACGTTTAGGCTAATCATGACTTACCTCGTCCATCATGATAGGATTACCGAAATCGGCCTTCCGGTTCTGCTTCTCAGCGGCCTTCTTTTCACGCACCAGCATGTGCTCGATTGCGGTTCTTGGTTCGTCCGTAACTTCAAGGCGTTGAAGGGCTCCCTGGATTTGTTCCTTCACGACTTGTCTCTTTACAGCCGTCACTCTCTTATAGCTGGGTGTCTGACGAATGAACCACATTGCGAGTTTGGGCGACATGGCTTTGGTCACAACATCGATCTTGTCGACCGTCTCATACAGCGCGGAGATGAACTCGTGGACTGGAGCCCTTGGAAACCGCACTTCCCCTTTGGGCCCTACTGCCAAACTAGTTGGGGATATCCGGGAAAGTGTCTCGATTTGTGGGCCGAGTGCGGTGTGCTTGAAATGGCGATCGAATACGAAAGACAACATCCCATCCAGCGCACTATGATCCAAGTCATCGTTGACATCGAACGCGGAACCGTTGGCGAGCTTTGTCTTGGTATCCCAGAACCTGATGAGATTCATCGAGTTATCGAACATGACAGGCCCAACCACGTTATTGAGAAAAGTCGGGCTCATCAGATCCTGCAGCCACGCTCGCGTCGTTCTCCATTGGGGGCCTGTCTTCATTCGCGCATGGAAGTTGTCCATGGGACTCAACCCGTCCGTGATAAAATTCGATCTATCAAAATCTGGTCGCCGGGTCATGATGTCGTACGCTTCGATAGGGTCAGCGAGCAGGATCCAAGGCTTTGAGAACGGCTCCACGAAGACCTGACATAGCGGGGCCTGGAGCTTGTTGACCTGCTTGACCAGCCACACATTAAGTTCCCGAGTGACGCTGACTTCACGTAGCATGTCTGGTGCATCGCCCAGCAGTCTACGTGCTGAGGTCTGATTGTAGGGGATTCCTGGGAGTGGTCGAGGGAGGAGGCTGCGATAGATGGCGTACAAAGCTCCAAGGCAAGCGGCGACCCCGAACGAGGTTAACAACATCCCATGTCCAGAGACGTCAATTGATTGAAGGAACCTCATGACTCCAAGAAACGGTCGCAGCTTGCACAGATTGAAAGATGGGTAGTATTTGGATTCGTGTTCACGGTCTGCAAAGCGTTCCAGTGTTCAAGCCAGACGTCTATCAAATACCGGCTCAACACAGCGGCTCCCATGGGCAAACGCCACCTCGGCACAGCTATCACGATAGCCAATTTGGCACACAACCAACTGCTCAACCGATACCTGCACCGAGAATCTATGCTGTTTCGCCCGACAGACTACGGTTCAAGCGACCTGGCTAATCTCTCCTTCGGAAATATCGGCAGCTGATCGCCGACCACAATACGTACCCCCACCCGCAGCGGTCTATGATGTTGGCGATACTCACCTTTCGAGCTCATACGCAAGGGATGGCCTTTCTCCCCCGTATGCTCCCCACATCTGTGCAGAAATGCTGATAGTTTGCATAGCCGGTTTCGGCCGAATTTTGACGGCTAGTAAGCTGACGGGATTCAGCTGCGAAGACTGTCTTGGCATGGGCTTATCTCGTTCTTTGGTAATGAGGCCTATCGGCGCAACATCAGCGGATTACACACGATCTTCTGCCCGTTCATGTAGCTGATCGATTGTAGAGACCGGAGTGTGGGTTCCCCAAGAGGCAGCCTTGGAATAGATAGGACCGTTCAACACATATATCCTCTCAAATTGAAGTGCATTGGCTTGCTTGAACCATTGCAATAGTTCAGTATCGTTTTGCTGTTTGTAGCTTCGCACTTTTACAACGACTATTAGACGATTGAAGATGGCCAGATCAGAAGACCCTGAGCCTATGGCGATAGTCGGGATGGGTATGTGATCGAGCAATACCTGTATAACATGAGCTTGTGCTGACGCAGTTCAGGTTGCCGCTGGGCTGGAGGCGTCCGTAATCCTACGGACCTGTGGGAACTTTTGCTAAACAAACGCTCTGGCTACCAGGATTGGGCGGCGCCACGCTTTTCGGCAGAGGGCTTTTATCATCCGAACCCAGAGAGACCAGGCACCACGGCAGCAAAGGGAGGCTACGTGGTGACTGAAGATCCACGACTATTCGATCCATCTTTCTTCGGGATCTCAGGTCTCGAAGCAGAGACTATCGACCCCTCTCAACGTAAGCTACTGGAAGTGGTGTACGAGGCATTAGAGAGCGCAGGCGAGACGTGGGAAAGTGTTAATGGGACACGCATGGGTGTCTATGTCGCCGATATATCCTACGACAACTCGTATGCGCAGACACGTGACTGGGAGTATGCCAGGCCACATGCTACCACAGGGGTGTGTCACAACATCCTCAGCAACCGCATCAACTACGTGTTCAACTTGCGCGGGCCAAGCGTTACACTGGACAGTGCCTGCACATCTGCCATGTACGGACTCCATATGGCGATCCAGGCGATCCGGGATGGAGACTGCGACTCGGCGATTGTGGCGACAGCGAACTACATCATGGATCCAAGCATGCAGATCGCCATGGACAAGTTGGGAGCCCTGTCTGGTACATCCATGAGCCATGCGTTTGATGCCGCAGCTGATGGCTACGCCCGTGGCGAGGGCTTTGCAGCTATTTACGTGAAGAAGCCGCAACAGGCCATGCAGGACGGAAATCCGATTCGTGCACTCGTTCGCGGCAGCGCTATTGGCGCCAACGGTCGCTCCAGCGGGATAACGCACCCAAGTGGGACTGCTCAAGAGGACATCATCCGGAAGGCGTACCACAATGCCGGTAACTTGTCTCCTTCCGAAACGCCGTTTCTCGAGTGCCACGGGACGGGCACACGGGTCGGCGATCCACTCGAGGTAGAGGCTGCTGGTAAGGTTTTCGGGCCAGGACGATCCAGCTCAGAGGAGGATCGTTTGTTCATCGGATCCGTCAAGACCAATCTTGGACATACTGAAGGTGCTGCAGCTCTTGCGGGTATTTTCAAAGTCGTACTCGCCCTTGAAGCAGGAGTGATTCCGCCTAGCATCGGCGTGACGACGTTGAACCCCAGGATCGATTTTGACAAGGCCAAAGCCAGGGTCGTTACCGAAGTCATGCCATGGCCAGAAGACAAGCTGCGACGCGCCAGTGTTACATCTGCTGGATTTGGCGGCTCTATCGGGCACTGCATTCTCGACCATGTGGAAGTCGTGTATCCGGACTATGTCAAGCCCGGTATCGTCAACAGAACCAGTCCAGTCAACGGACATACGAACGGTCATACGAACGGACATGGCCATGCGAACGGCTCGACTCATAGCCATGGGAATGGCTTGGCGGTATCTCAGCCCTCTACACCTCAACCTCCTACGAAAACAAAACGAGCAGATGTCAACACACGTGAATTGGTGCTGTTACCTTTTGCTGCGCACAGCGACACTTCTCTCAAGGCCAACATAGACGCACTCGCTCAAGTCATCAAGAAACATTCACTGGCCGACGTGGCATACACACTCGCGGCACGACGTTCCAAACTTGCACAGCGGACTTTCCGTATAGTTAGCAAACACGAAGTTGCGCAGGGACTGATGGAGAATGTGGAAAAGACCTTCTCAAGTCCACCCGATGAGTCGCGCCTGGCTTTCGTCTTCACCGGGCAGGGCGCGCAGTGGCATGCCATGGGCGCCCAACTCTTCGACTACAATGTCTTCCGCACGTCAATCGATTACCTGGACCGCGTACTCAAATCTCTACCTGGAGCGCCGTCGTGGAATATCGCAGAGATACTCTCTGGGAACTGCGAACCGGACCGCGTGCAGATGCCGGATGTCTCGCAGACAGTCTGCACAGCGATACAGATTGGTCTCGTTGACCTCCTTGCCTCATGGTCTGTCCGCCCTGCAGGTGTCGTGGGACACTCCTCTGGTGAGATGGCAGCTGCTTATGCGGCCGGTCGCATTACTGCCGCCGAAGCGATTGCTGCGAGTTTCTTCCGCGGGCAAGCCGTGGCCCAGAATAATAAGAAGGGCGCCATGCTGGCTGTCAGTCTCGATCGTGAGCAGGCCAGTGATTACCTTGAGGGGCTCGAGCAGTACGTCAAGATTGCAGCTGTCAACTCGCCCGGCAGCCTGACGCTCTCTGGAGACGAGGAGGCTGTCAAGCGGCTGGCTACGACTCTCACGCACGAGGGTGTCTTCAACCGACTTCTGAAGACGGGCGGAAACGCATATCATTCACATCACATGATTGCGCTTGGCCATGCGTATGAGACACTGCTCACCGATGGCATGGCGTACCTCGAGAAGTCCGGGCTGAAAGACCAGCGCCCAAAGTACCCTCATATCCCTTGGTCTTCGTCAGTCACTCCTTGGAAGAGTCTTGCAGGAGCGAACCTTCCGGTCTCATACTGGAGAGCCAATCTTGAGTCACCCGTCCAATTCTTAGACGCAGTCGTCAATCTGGTAGGCCAGGAAGAAATCGATATCAAGGCGTTCGTGGAAATTGGACCGCACCCAGCGCTAAGAAGCCCGCTTGACCAGATTCTAAAGAGCATCGGCAAGCCACTTCCATATGCGTACGCGTTGAAGCGAGGAGAAGACAATGCAAGATCTTTGCTACAGCTCGCCGGGTCACTATTTGGTCTCAACGCGAAGATCGACTTGGCTGCCATAAACGCGGTAGATGCAGGTGCTGGGGCGCTAGAACACGGCACTACCGCTATTGATCTTCCGCCATATCAGTTCACCTACGGACCTGTCGCTTACTATGAGAGCCGGGCTAGCAAGGAATATCGTCTTCGTACCATCCCCAGGCATGACCTTATCGGATCAAGGATAGCTGGCAACGCGAAACTTCGACCGCAATACCGTAACGTGCTACGTTTGAAAGACCTCCCCTGGTTGAGTGATCATCGTCTGCTGCCCAATGTTGTATTCCCGGCTGCTGGATACATGTGTATGGCAATGGTGGCGGCAACGCAGCTCTACCAGGGAACCGAGGACGCACAGCCAATTCTAGGACACTCACTTCGCAACGTCAATATCAAGTCAGCACTGAACATCCCCGAGGATCAGTATGGTATCGAAATCATGCTCAGCCTGGTGCTTGACGACAAAGCTACTGCACAAGGGCCGGCTTGGGTCAGTTTCTCAGTCAGCTCCGTCACACGTGAAACGGAGCAATGGACGGAACACTGCACCGGAATGGTCAAGGTGGACATCTCTGAGCACTCGCAAGTTGGAAAGATGGAAGTAGCGTCCGAATCTCGAGCGGTGAATGCGCGCAGCTGGTACAAGAAGTTCGCTGCGATAGGTCTTGGCTACGGCCCTGCGTTCCAAGCCTTGTCTGAGATACGCGCCGACCCAATCAAGAATCATGCCGCTGCCAGACTCAATCTACAGACTACGGCGGGCATGATTAGAGGTGGAGAATCTGAATATGTTATCCATCCCACCTCATTAGACGCCATGATCCAACTTGGCCTCCTCGCATCCCATGGAGGCCAAACGGATAAAACGACGACAGCATTCATTCCCATTCACTTATCCGAGCTGCGTGTCAAGAGTAATATTGACCAAGCATCGGGTACAGCGGTCGCATACGGCGAGTTCAAGGGCCTCCGATCTGCGTACCTCCAGCTACAGCTCCAGGATGAGGCAGGCGATGTTCTTGTGGACATTGAGGACCTCCGTTGCGTTAGTTACAGCTTAGAGACAACGCCTTCAGACAAGACCGGAGCCAGGGGATTTTCGAGCCCGTTCACACGAATGGTGTACAAGCCAGACTTCGGAAGTCTCAGTAATGAGCAGGCTCGTTTACTATTCCCAACACCGTCGGAGAATGTCGCTGAAGGACCAGTGCTTGCTCAGCTCGATAGTATAGCGTCGCTCATCGCCATCGACGTGACTGAGACGCTGTTGAATGACACTGACTCGATGGAAATCGACGATTTGAGAACAACGGATCGCTATATCGCAAAGCTTCGACAATTGGCCAAAAGAGGCCAAGCTGAGCAGTCAATAGAACTCTCAGCGGAGGGTCGCAAGCAGCGTCTGCAAGAGGCCTACGAAGAGTACGGTCATCTTGTCGAAGTCAGGTGTATGCAGCGGCTTCACGGACACATGGCGGACATCGTGGATAGGCGCAGAAGTGGCGAAGCGGTCCTGGCTGAAGGCGGGCTGCTGACTGACTTTTTTGAGAAGAGTCTGTTCGTAACGGGGGTTCACACTCACTTATCTACTATTTTCGACTCAATGGCTCATGCCAATCCGAGCCTTCGGATCTTGGAACTCAAGGGCGGGAAGGGTCAGACGGCGCGCTTAGTGCTCGAGACGCTCAACAGTGGGAACAGCATCAAGCGATACCGCGACTACACAGTGACGGATACGAGCGAGACTGCGCTGCAGGCGGCGCGGTCGCAACTCAGCAATTACGGCGATGTGCACTTCTCGGTGCTGGACATGGAACAAGACACGCTGCCAGCGGGCTTCGGGGCGGCGTACGATGTGGTGTTTGCGTCGCAGGCCGTGCACACGGCTGCATCGGTCGCAAAAGCGTTGCAGACGGCGCGCAAGCTACTCAAGACTGGCGGAAAATTGGTGCTGGCCGAAGTGACGGGTAGCAGTGCGTGGGTTGACATGGTCGGCGGTGCACAAGAAGGATACTGGCACGGCGTGAACGACGGACGCATGCAGCGGCCTTTTCTCGATGTGGCCGGCTGGGACGCGACGCTGCGTTCGGTCGGGTTTACAGGAGCCGATATCGTGCTGGACGACTATCCCACGCCTTGGACCCAGTCGAGTGTTCTCGTGGCCGGCGTGGTCGACATGACAGAAAAGGCTGCGAATACGGCACGTGTGGCTGTTCAGCCTGTGCATCTTCTCCATAGCACAGCACAACCACCGCCTTTGCTCGCTCAACTAGCCCGTGTGCTGGAATGTCGCGGAGAATCGACGATAGCGGTACGACTTGACAGCTCAGTCCGTGAATTGCCTGTCGACGCTCGTGTAGTGGCTTTCCTGGATGATGACCATCTATTGCTCGCTGCTGATGAGCGTCAGCTAGAGCTCTTCCAGCACCTTACTCATCACACCAGTAGCATGCTATGGCTCACCTCGACGGGCATGGCAGTCGGTCGTAGTCCCAACGGCGCTATCGCTGGTGGTCTACTACGCACCATCTCAACTGAGGCACCTACAGGCCGCTTCTGCTCAGTCGATATAGACGCCGACCACTTTGTCCTGGACGATCTGCAGCAGAGTGACGAACTCATTCGCGTCCTGGCCGACTGCGAGCTAGCCTTGCAGCGACCCATTAATAGCGAGACGAGCGAAGACCGCGAATTTGCCTGGCATGGCGGCTGCCTGTGGGTGAGTCGCCTGTTGCCCGAGCCTGCGTTGTCTGCTTATGCGGAGCCTCTCGTTACACCAGCTACTCATGGCGCTGAGCTTCTACCACTGGATATGCAAGGCCCTGTCCGCGCTGCCTTTGAAACACCGGGTATCCTCAGCTCCTTGTACTTCCGTCCCTACACAGAGCTGCGCAAACAACCCCTGCCATGTGGCTACATTGAGGTTAAGGTCACTGCCGTCGGTCTCAACTGGAAGGATCTAGTCTTGGCTACTGGCCGCTTCGACGGCAACAACTTATCATCTGAGTACGCTGGTATCGTCACTCAAGTCGGCACTGATGCTGTGAGCTCTTTCGCGGTGGGAGACTCAGTCTACGGTCTAGGGAAAGGCCATTTCGGCAACTACGCTCGCGTACCTTCAGCTTTCGCTTGCAAAGTAGGACCTACCGATGATCTTGTTCACATGGCCACCATGCCTGTTGTCTACATGACGGCAGTCTACGCATTCGAACATCTTACCCGTCTGCGTCAGGGCCAGAGTGTCTTGGTTCAGTCAGCCTCAGGCGGTGTTGGCCTGGCTGCCATCCAATTCGCCCGTGCCAAGGGCGCCCAAGTTTTTGCTATGGCTGGTTCGCAAGAAAAGCTGCAATTCCTTGTGGACACAATTGGTCTGCCCCCTGCGAATGTGTTTTCGGCACGTGAAAAGGCTGAATTCAATCGCGCTGCGGCTGCCACGCACAACGGGGGCTTTGATGTTATTCTCAGCACTGCTCAGGGTGATATGCTTCATGAGACAGCCAAAGCACTCGCTCCACTCGGCCATCTAATCGACATTGGCCGCGCAGACGTCGAGGATGCCCGTGCAATCAGCCTTGAGCTGTTTCGGAAGAGCGCCAGCTTCTCATCTTTCGATCTTGCCCGTGTCGTAGATCGCGACCCTAAACTAGGTGCCGAGCTTATGACCGCGGTGGACGCTCACTACCGTGCTGGGCGCATCAGTTCCATCCAACCTCTGGCTATCTCGGACATCTCTCAACTCCACCAGACGTTGCTGGCTTTCTCCAAAGGCAAACATGTTGGCAAGCTAGTTGTGACATTCGCATCAAACTCACTGGTGCGCATGGTACAGGCACCACCAGCCGTCACCTTCGACCCAGCAGCCTGCTACATCATCACTGGTGGACTGAGCGGTCTGGGACGGTCTATTATCCAGTGGATGGGTGATCGCGGTGCACGAGAACTCGTTATCTTGTCCCGCCGTGGTGGGAGCGCGCCCGAAGCGCAGACACTTGTGAACAGGCTCGCCGAATCTGGAATTCGTGTACATCCTGTTGCTTGCGATCTTGGTATTCGAGAGAGTGTCGCAAAAGCCGTTGAGTACGCGTCCACCATTGGCAAACTCAAGGGCATCGTCCACTGCGCCGTTTCCTACCAAGATATCTCTTTCGACAAGGTGACAGCTCCTGGCTGGCAGGATGGCCTCGCCGCGAAAGTACTTGGCACGCAGAACCTACACGACACTACCAAACACTTGCCGTTGGAATTCTTCGTCATGACCACTTCCATCCTCTCGGTACTGAGCTTCGCGACTCAGGCTGCGTACACGGCCGCCAACAACTTCCAGGACCAGTTCGCACGCTATCGCCGCCGTCTGGGACTGCCTGCTACGGCTGCCCAGTTTGGCCTTGTCAATGACGTTGGCCACCTAAGCACCGACACCACCACACTGGATTTGATGGCACGGAACAAAGTCCTGACTGAATCTGAAAGCTACTTCCTCCGCCTTCTCGAGCCAGCATTTCTTCCCCCTTCCAATGTAACTGCCACTGACCCCCTCGCCGCCGCTACCTACGTAACGTACATGGATCCGGCACACATGCTCGCAAAAGAGCGCGACGACGCTGAGATGGGTATCCGAAGCGTCGCAACACCTCGCTGGCATGGCGACGCTCGCGTCTCCCATGTAATCCGTGCATTCGAAGATGCTTTGCACCAGGAAGAGAGCGGTGCCGACTCTCCACAAAAGGACACTGCACGCTCATCCACAGCGCAGGTCCGCGACGCATTCGGTGCTGCTGTGCAAAAGGCTCGCGACGCTACCCCTGGCTCAGATCAACTCGCGTGCCACACGGAAGCCCTCGCACTCGTCACATCAGCCATATCCAACGCGGTTGCGACTATGCTCTTGCTTGATCCAGCGACTGTGAATTGCGCGCGTGCTGTGTCAGACCATGGCGTTGATAGTTTGATTGCCGCAGAGTTGCGGAATTGGTTCCACGTTGCGTTGGGGTACAAAGTTAGTATGGTGGATCTTCTGGATTCGCGCATGAGTATTGCGGCGTTGGCGGAGAGGATAGTGCGTAGTGTTTAGAATGATCCCGACTTCTAGCATAGGAATGCATACAGAATAGAAAAGAGACGTGATCATCCTTTGTGTTCTTGGCTTCTTCTACGCTACCACGCTAATCGGGAGCTTCAATCGGCTAGCGCTGATCTTCCCCCTGGTGTTCGCATGTGATATGCGATGCCCCAGGTTCCTGGAAACCCGTCGTGCGAACATCGTGGGCACTTTGTTTTGTGGCGCCATGCCTCGTCTAATCACCGCTCGCAATGTGGTCATATTCGTCAATATCGTCCTTCTCACCGCGCTCTTCGTCCATCTGAAGTTCGAGCTCTGGGACAAGACGGCGGCCTCAGCTGGATCGGCCAAGTCGCACCTTCCCGACGAACTCTACGATGAACAGCAGCCAGACGAGTCGTCGCACAACCCGAAAGGGAAGCCGCTAAAAGCGAATGATGGCATCAAAGCGCGTCGGACCGCTGTTGTTGTCGCCAGCCAGAGTTCTGAGAACGCAACGTGGCTCGAGGAGTACTTCCCGCACTGGGAGAAGAATATCTACCATGTCGACGATCCGAGCGCGGAGCTCACGGTGCCGAAGAACAAGGGCCGAGAGAGCATGGTCTATCTGACGTACGTACCCATCCATACTATCTTTCGTCCCATGTCTAGCATGCTAACGACGGATACACGCGCAGCTACATAATCGACCACTACGCGTCCCTCCCCGACAACGTCCTCTTCATCCACCCCAACCGCTACCAATGGCACAACGACGATCCCGACTACGACGGCCTCCCCATGCTACGCCACTTCCAGCTGCCGTACCTCGAGAAAGAAGGCTACGTCAACATCCGCTGCGCCTGGTCCCTCGGCTGCCCCAACGAGATCAAGCCGCTGGCGGAAGCGGGCGAACACAGAGAGGCCGTGCATGCGGGTGGACAGTACAAGAAGGCTTTTGAGAGCCTGTTTCCGGGTGAGAAGGTGCCGGATGCTGTTGGGGTGAGCTGCTGTGCGCAGTTTGCGGCCACGAGGGAGAAGATTAGGGAGAGGAGCAAGGAGCAGTATGAGAAGTATCGCGATTGGATTATGGGGACTGAACTGGGGGATGCTATCAGTGGGAGGGTGTTCGAGTACTCATGGCACAGTAAGTCGACATCCGCTGGCATTTTGCGCCCTACCTCACGACCCCGCTCGTCATGAGGCTCTGTGCGCTTTTTGCTTCTGCGAGTAGTGTGGATCATGTGCTAATAAGTTTGACAGTGATCTTCGGTAAACCTCCCGTTCATTGCCCAACCGCGAAAGAGTGCTACTGCAAGACCTTCGGCTTATGCGACTTGGAATGTCCGGATGCGGGAAGTTGTAAAGGACGATACACTTTGCCGCCCTACTCAAGTCTACCAAAGGGATGGCCGTATGTGGGATGGGAGGGTCAGGAGCGCCAACGCGCCGGTCCAGAACAGTGATGGGATGCTCGTGGCTCACGAATATCCACTCCACCACGCTGGAAGACTCCGCCACGCCGCTTCACTTTCCCGCTTCCGTTTCTATGGACCGAATAATCGCCTTAGCTCGATGCAACGAGGCACATGCGCAACCGTGTCAATAAGTCATGCGCGGCTGAACATGTTACTACGTGCCACGAAGTGCGGAGCCCATCAGTTGGGTCGCTGTAAGAGCTGGTCAGGCCATACACTTTTGAGGAGTACAACAATCTCGACGGGGTGACGCGATCTCCTAGTACCGTTCGGACACCATCGAAATAAAGAGGCATCCATTCATTCGTCAGTATGAAGCCCGACGAGCTGCAAGGACGGCCACTCGTTACCCATTGGAGTACTCCCCTCGCGATCAAATCCCGCAATCAGGATTTCAATATCTTCGGCGCCAGCCAGGAAAAGCACAACCCGTCGCGAGGGTCGATCACATGAGGTATCGCATGTACTTTCTGACCGATGGCGTACTACTTGGCCCCCAACGATTAGGCCTATTGACAGTCTCCTGGATCCTCAGGCTCTAATGCACAACGTCCTGTGGGACGGCTCCAACAGGTTGCAGATAGCCTCGTATACTCCCGTTTCCCCGATGCTCCCACACGTTGCTCGGACAGGGCCAAGGGCAATCAACATGCATGAGGTCTACATCCCCGAGCCTATGCCTCAGCATGCATAATTGCGGCACTGGATGTATAGGGAGTGATCTTAGCCGCTTCTGGAATCAGCCTGGCGGGTTAAGTACTCTTGTTGAACCGTTGGAGGATGTAGGGCAAGGCTGAGCATTTATCAAGGCGTACATTGATACGCACAGCATGATGGGGGCCAAAATCACCTGGCGAAGTCGAATCAACCTCGCGAAACACATCTACCCGTCAGCTGGTCATCTAGTACCGAGACTTGAACTCTTGATTCGCAGTTGTGCGGGGTTCCTCATAGGCTGAGACTACAAGAAAGAGCAAGGCTGTGTGGGACCAGATTTGTTTGCGCAGAGCCGCACGCTTACGTCAAGCGAAGCTCCACCTATGCGGCTCACTTGGCACGACCCCGTCAGCCCGACTTGTTGCACACAACATGTTCGTATTCACAACCGCATGCGACACGGAAAATGACCGTGCTTGATCGGTATGAGTGTTGTAACACATTGTGATCTCAATTCAACCCCGCACGATATAGTTGGGCCTACAGAGCCCCTCAATTTTCAGCCTTCCGACGCAAACAGAAAATCAACTAGGGACTACGCGATCCGAGTATAGCTTACACCATTGCATGGATTAGGTTCCGGCTAGCATGTAAATGCGCCCTAAGGGATGCGGCTCTGCGACCGTGGGAGTATTCAAAGCCCGTGCTTGCTGCGCATCCAGCGAGCGGTACTCCGCACCTGACCAAGCCACCTCTTGTTAGCTTGAATCCTTTTCTCTCGTCTAGATCCCGAGATCTTGCTTTTCTTAGCCAATTACTCGCATGGAATTCAACTCACGTGCCCTCTTCGCCTCATCTATATATCTTATTCTCGTTCTATGACGACTTCCCTCGACCAGCTACCTTTTGACCTACTCTTCTGTATCACCTTTGATTTGGATCTCGAGGACATTGTTCATCTCAGCCAAACATGTCGACACTTAAGAGCCGTACTAGACGAAAGGACAGTCGTCAGGCGTGCTGTCGAGGTCAGATGACGCCAAACGGTCAATCAGCTTACACCAAAGGCTGACGCTGCTTATAGATCAACTATCCCCACACCGAGGAAGCGTCTCTAGCCCGAAAAGAGGAGATTACTTACAAGCAAGCCTTTCAGGCTATTTATGACAGGAGGCATGCTTTGTCAACTGCGCATCCATACTCGGCTCGCGTTCTGGGCCAAGGAAACAACTTTTTGTACCGACAGGGGACTATATGTATTTTCGACGCTGGGGTGGTCCACGTCACGGATCTCAATTCGCGGAAGGAAGCTATCCCTCTCGATCTCCAAGCTATCATTCGGCCTGTTTTGGAGTTGAAGTTCAGAGCTTTCGGTAATATCAGCGTACGCTTACTTTACTATGCTGATGAGATCCTCTCTGTGCATGCTGTACCAAAGTACAACTCGGATGACAGCCATATATTCGCCATCAACACGGCTGCGAACCTTCTGGATGGACAAAGAGTGATCGCATCGGTGCGACTAAATGAATGCTCTAAGCTCTTTTCTAGGCACAACAAGCACTATCTTTATTACGGCACACATACTGGAATAGGCGATGACGGCCATCATAAATGGGAGATTGAGGGCATCTCACTCCATGAAAACTTTCCGATAACCGAGCGCGAAAGACCAGTACTGCTCGATAAGTTTCACGGATCTGATATTGGCTCTACGATCGCCTTCGAGATACACAATGACTACTTTTATGCTGTCTCTAACCAGGGAACCTTTGAAGTCGAAGAGATCGACTATACTTCGTTCTACCATGTGGTCCGCTTCCCATTAAGCAAACCGGACAATGTCCAGAAAGATGAGCGCCTCTTCCGTCGACAGCACAAGCAAGGACCCATCCACGACTCATGGACCGATCTTGCACTACAGCTTGATGAGCGTACAAACGAGACGGTGATTGTGGAGTCGCGTCGAGAATGGGCTCAAGCATCTTCTCGCCAGTCGCGCACCTTCTACGTCACTAAGATGGACTTTCATGACGAGGACGATACTGAGGAACTATCGGATGAATTACTTGGCCCTGAGGACGATCTCTTCCTCCCACTCATCGATTCCTCCAACACTCCTCACTGGAAACCCACACCCGACCTTTACAGCTGGAGCCAACACCCTGAGTTTTCGCACACTGACCCCTCACCCCGATCGTTCACCCTCTCCCGAACAAAGTTCAGGGCCTATAGCTACCCATGCACCTCCTTCGTCGATCTCGTAGAAGACGACAGGTGCTGCCCGAACGCCTCTTCAGCACCATGTCTTAGACTGCGAATAGGATCACGCCGCGAACTAGGCCTCTCCTTCACTTCCACTCACAGCACCAACAGCGCCAGCAAAGGAAAAGCCCCCATCGACGACACCAAGCCCTCCTTCGTGGATACCCAAACACGCTACCGCCAGTCGCCCGTCCGCATGTGGCCCCCTCCCTCGTCGCGCTGTCCATGCTCAGCACGCCTGCATAACATACTCAACCCAACCCTACCATCCGCATCCAGCAGCCCAAACTCTTCCCGGTCACGAGTCGTGAGCGGTGTCCTTGACTCCGAACGCCTGGTCTTCATGATCAAACCAGGGCGCTCTTACGGCTCCAACGAAGACAACACATCAGGCAGCATCGTGGTCATAGATTTCTGCCGTCCGCTCACGGCTACGGGACCGACACCCTCAGCATCAAGCTCATCGTCACTAGCACTGCGGCCACCCTCGCTGACACGCTGCGATAGTAAGATGGGCGATGAG
Organism: Alternaria triticina; assembly: GCA_022609215.1. Classification (NCBI taxonomy): domain Eukaryota; kingdom Fungi; phylum Ascomycota; class Dothideomycetes; order Pleosporales; family Pleosporaceae; genus Alternaria; species Alternaria triticina. The sequence continues at coordinate 25,809 of JAGKPX010000064.1, forward strand.
TTGGTGACGCCAAAGAGGTGTGTTGACCCGTTGGTCTGGCATTGGTCGGATGATTCAAAGGGGCGCTGCAGGCGAGGCACGTGTCAGTGAGTGGTTGGGGAGCGGGTTGCCGTGACCTTTTGCAATTGGCAATGAGGAATTGAGTCAGTAAGTGAGGCGACGAACGAGGGAGTGGAGATTCGCAGTTCGGTGCAGTGTTGAGCCTCAGAGAAGGCAAACGGTGCGCAGACCAGGCTTTTATCGGTTTTACTCGGGGTTTCTATTATGGGTTTTGCCTTGCTGCACGTTCTTATACGATGCAGGTTATATGTATGTGCATATGCACGCCCTTTCCTTATGATGGGGCTCATATGGGGGTGGTTCCGGTGAAGGACCCCGCACGAGGCTGCGTGAAGGAGATAAGGGTGCAAGCACGCCATCGTTGCTTACTATTTAAAAGTCTGTTGTTTGTCTTTCTTATTTATCACAATACTCATATCTTTGCTTGGATTTGTTACTTTGGTGTGGTGTTGTGGCAATGCTGTTTAGAATCTATACGATCGTCGAATTGGGACATGACCAACCAGACGCGCTCGGTATTCACTCAAGTAGCTCTTTCCACACGCGACCTTACAAGCAGCATCGCATTCCTTCCTTCGTATGCATAGCAGAAGCGAAGCGCGACAATCAATAACGCACATGGTTTTGGACAAAATATCTTGATTGGTCTATACTATATGCCGCATCCGCATGCGTAGTCCATCTAAAAAGAAATGCTGCCAATGCCCAAAGCGCTCGTCTGCTATTAAGTCTAGACTCGAGGATCGCGACATGTGAAAGGGAAAAAAGAAAAAATGGGAAAAGTGACGGTGTGATGTTTGTTTCGCCGTGGAACTCCAAGCTATGAGATAGATGATGTATGGGGGAGCTCGTTCTTTCCAAGATGTGACTAGGCAACAACACAAAAGGTCGCCACTGTGCTTGTGCATACAACATACAGTGGATTCTCCAACGTGCCTGATACCCAAAGTACAACTGTCAAGAGACGAGCTCCGTGGTAAAGTGGACAGAACAGCCTAGTCGGTCCGATAGTGGGGAAGTATGTACAATCGAAATGAAGTAGCCGCGGTAGGAATATCGGGCAGTATAGTCGGTAAACGCAGCGGTAACGCGCTTCTACACCGTAGACGCAAGCGAAAGGTATGGCGAAGAATGTTTCCGGTGAGAATGGTGGAGTGATGACCTCGCGACGTTTGAAGACTTTGATGGACGGACCCACTCCGTTGGAAGCATGCACATGTAAAGTAGACCGCTCACGGCCGACTTTCACCGGCAAAATGTTTTCGCGGTGTGCATGGTCTTGTCGCGGTGGTGTTTGTCGTGTTACGACGGGTGTGTAGCCAAGTCGTATGGAGATTATAGTTCCATTCCGTCGAGATCTCGCATAACACACGCCATCTGTGCCCGTTTCGCAGCCTCAGCAAGCAGCGCAGCCTGGTTGAGGTAGTTTGTAGTCTCAGCAGCCGTCTGGCCGGCTCCCGACCTGTTTGGTTGGTACTCGAAGCTATTCTGCCGTTGGGCCTGCATGCGAGGCTGTTGCTGCGACTGTTGCGACTGCTGGTTCAGGGAGCCGAAGTACTGGTGGTTCTGGGGGCTCGTGGACGGCGAGACGGGCGGTGCAGATTGCGTCGAAGAGCGGGAGGAAGCGTGGCTTGAGGCGGAGGTGCTGGTGTAGTTTGCGGCTGGAGTGCTGGAGGACTGGAGGGCAGAGAAGGCGGGTCGGCTGGGCGCGCCGTAGTGTTGTTGCGAGTAGTTGGACATGGCGGCAGGAATGGCTGGTAGGTTCGTGGTGGAGTCTTTGGAGTCTTCGATGAAGGCGAGGAGAGCAGAGGAGTGGAAGGGGTGTAGACAGTGGGTGAGGCGAGGGTATGGGTAAAGTAAATATGGACCCGTGGTAGCTCGATATTACCCTGTATTGGCGATCTTCTGCGCGTCACCTGGAACAATCCCAGCGAATTCGTCTAGACGCGTGCAATAAAGGCTGAAGTCGGGAGAAGGTGAGGCAAAGCAGGATACAGGCAAAAGGAAGGTGGAATCGCCTGCAAGATAGGCACACAGCGCAATCCATGGCTATTACTTGGACCGCGGCTCGGGATCGCTAGCTCGTGAATTTCGTCACAGGTCAATCCACGAATCTGATCTGCCGACGCTTGCCATCGCATCGAGACGCCAGGTCTCTTTAGTTTTACGCGGATTACCTCTTGCAGGCAAAGCATTGCTCCCTACTCGCATCATGCCCGTAAGTCCTCGTTGAACCTTCCCCAGACTCGCCTACTGACCAGGGCAGCTCGTTTTAATTTCAGGTTCCACCTTCCCCTCCATGCTTTTCCCCCCGCCATTGAGCTAACCCACCCCCGAAGGCTTCCCTTCCGCGGGCAAGACGACCAGAGCCCTCCAGCTAAAAGAGTATTTCGAGGCCAAGATCGCCAGTTCGCCTGCTGATGCGCGCACTTCCCGCCTAAAAGTCCATCTCATCAACGACCAGTCGCTGGGCGTGTCGCGCGCCGTCTACCATACCGCCAAAGCCGAGAAGGATGCACGTGCGGAAGAATATTCCGCCGTCAAGAGAGTCTTGTCGCGCGATGACATCGTTATCGCCGATGGCTTAAACTACATCAAGGGCTTCCGCTACCAGCTGTACTGCGAGGCCAAGGCTCTACAGACTCCAAGCTGCGTTGTCAGTATACCGTGTGCGCAGGTGGAATGCACGACTGACAGTCCTAGAGCTGCACATAGGCACGCCCGCCGAACGATGTCGTGAGAACAACAAGAAGCTCTTGGCGGATAAAGACGTCGATGGCGGCTATGAGGAGGAAGATTTTGAGAACCTCATCTTCCGGTACGAGGAGCCCAATGGCATGACGCGATGGGACAGTCCGTTGTTCATCGTTGTCGAGGAGGACGAGAAGCCGCCGTGCGACCAGATATGGGACACCATAGTCAGCAGCGATGGCAAGATGAAGACTGTCAAGCCGAACCTCGCGACCGTGCTGGTGCGTACTCCTTTTCTCCTAAAGTGTTAAGGTCTCGACTAACACGCAGTAGAAACCAGCAACAGAGCAAAACTACCTCTACGAGCTCGACAAGACGACCTCCGATATCCTCACCGAGATAATGGTGTACCAGAAAGACCACCCAGGTGAAGGGGGTGGAGAGATAGCCGTTGCCGATGTCGAGAAGCCCATCGAGCTCCCTGCGACACCAATGACCCTACCGCAACTCCAGCGTATCCGCCGCCAATTCATCACCCTGAATCGTCAACACAGCTTTTCCAAAGCACGCATAAAGGAGGTCTTTGTCGACTACCTCAACGCCGAGTTCCTGCGCTAGTCTGGCGATGTCGGAGTTGTGTGGAGTAATGCGTCTCCGGATTTGCTTTCATGCATCGCGACAAGGGAATACTAAGGGACGAACGGAGAGACTGGATGTCGACAGCTCAGCAGATACCGAGACGATGGCACCATGCTGGAATCTTCTCATAGCGAAGACGAATGCCACCTCTCCGAATTCTCCCGATCACACGATACCCCTCAACACCAGCTGTACGCCATAACCACGTTCGCAACGATGATTGGCATCCCAGTCCCTGCACTTGCAACAACATGGTGTGATCGCGTCTATCCACCCCGCATTTCCAACGCCCACGCGCTACTTGCTACAAAGGGCCGACCCATCACCAGCATCAATCAGGAATAAGGATCAAGCCTGTCGGACCTGTCAGAAGCGAGTGACGGAAACTTTGTCAGTGTTTTTTTGTGATTGGCTACAATATCCCGATTAGCTCCAACCACCCCAATACATCTATGTCTATCATGGGAGAGGAATCGCGATGTATGACGTGTGTGTAGACTCCGATCGGGAAAGCCAGCCAAGTACCTTCCCGTCGATCATGACGCTGTGCATCGTGATGTCTTGTCAGATACTTTCTCTTGATCATAGATGTGCAACAGATAAGCTGAGCTGAGCTAAATGCATTAAGATAAATATATAAGCAAGTAGGTATTATTAAATAGGTATCTAAGTCTAGTATAGCCCTCTACTAGTATTAAAAAAGTTATAAAATAAGAGTATATAATATATTCTTAGCCTAGGGAAGCTTAGGCTAAGCCTTATAGCTTATTAGCACCTAAGAATTACTTAGTAAAGTAGCTCTTCTTATAGTAATTAAGTAATAATAATACTCTATGTATAACTATAGAACTTATAATAAATAACTATAGCTTACTATTATAATAAAGTAACTAGGTATTATAATTTTAAAATAACATAAATTCTTTTATAAGAATATTTACTTATATAGCTTCTCTTTTTTTTTCTTTTTATCTATTTTTTTTTTTCTTATTAACTAACGCTTCTCTATTAGGCTTAGTCTCTAACTTAAACTCTTTATAATATTTTTTATAAAAACTAATACTAAAGACGCCTAGATCTTTTATATTATAAGTAAGAACCTAGAATACTAGTAGACTTCTATAGTAAAGCCTATATTAGTTAGTAATAACTCTAGTATAAATAGAATACTTACGTACTTTCTAAGTAATAAATTATTTTTATAGTAGCTTAAAAATACTTATAAAAAGCTTCTAAAACTATATACCTTTATAAAAGTAGTTATTAATAAATTTAAAGAATAAGGTAAAGAGATAACTAGAGATTATATTACTATTAATATAATAGAGAAGTTCTACATCTATCTCTATATATATGTAGTTCTTAGAGAGTATAGGCTTAGTACTCTACTGTAAACTAGCTAGCTTTAAATACTAAGAGATTACTAAAGTATAGTAAAGAATTTATATAAAAAAAATTAGGTGTTTATAGCTAATATAAAGAAAGAGTTTAGCGTATAGCTTATAATTCTAGTTTTTAAGGTTATAAAGAGTTTCTTATAGAGTAGTAAGATAAGTTAGAGAATTTAGTTATAAGTATTAAGTAATTAGTTGTATTTAGTTTAGTTACGTTAATTAGTAATAGAAAACAAATGTTATTATTCTAAGGGTGCAGCAATAAAGTGGCATAGCCTAAGCTAAATGCATGCAACGCCTCATTACGTGCTATATACTCAGTCATCCCTGACATCCATTCCCTAGCGCTACAACACACGCATCTGCCCCAACTGCCGTGTCATTCCCACGTTCCCCAGATGTCAAAGCCACGGCGTACATGGGTGTCTTGTCTCAAGCAACACACCGATTACGCAGTATGCCTCCGATCGCGAAACCCTTGCATCGCCTTCCCCACAGCTCCACTACCAAGCAAGGGCAAAGTGGAAAAGCTGACGCTGGAATAGGCTGAGGCTGACGGCCCCCGCATGTTTCTCCACGTGCGAACCATGTGGGTCGTGCAGTGGGCTAGCTGGGGTGCGGGGTGTGTATGTAGGCGTGGTAGGTAAGGGTTGTGTTGTGCGCGTTGGGAGGGTGTGTGGCTGGAGATGCACGCGAGGGGAGAGGTATAACTTCCTTTCATCCGGCGAGGTGCATCTTAGGGCGGAAACTGCCGATAATCGGAGGTTCTGGGAGACGGTGATGTACGAAGAACGAGGTTTGAGGTTCATGACAACGTACAGAGTTGAGTGCACGTAAATTGGTAAACTGTCAAGTGTAGTAAGTCGAAAATGTTGAATTATACTAATCAAGACTATGTACGAAGATTTCCATTGAAAAAAGAAAGTAGCTCCTCCCTCCATCCAATTCCCGTGATGACTCTCTTTCGCTCAGGCAAGCGTGGTATCTCAAAAGCAGCAAAAGCTCAACCAGACCCATATCGTCAACAGGTGAAGAACCCTCAGATCCTATACGCCAGACACCCATTCTCCGTTTATACAAGCCATCATAATCATCGTGATATCATCGACTCTGCCACCACGTTTACAACCCGCAATAAGTAGCATCCAAGCCCGTCAAACCCGTCGTGCTGTCGTAGTCACCGGGAATCATAATACCAGGGTACAATCTATCGCTACCAGGCGTAGACCCGTAATCACAAGCCCCGGTACTAAACTCCTCGCCACTGGTCAGACTCTCATCGCTGAAGCTGAGTACGCTTTGAGGTGGTGGGGCTTCAGAGCTGTAGGCGCTCCAGTTCCAGACGTTTGGCGACCATGTCACGTTGCTGTTTTCTGTGTTGGCGGATTGCGGGGCTACGTCGACGAGGGCGTCGGCTGGAGGGCCGCCGTAGATTGTGTCGTAGATGTTTGTTTGGCCGTTGTCGAGTGAAGAGAGGAGACGCTCCCAGTCGGAGGTTGAGACTTCGGTTTTGATGCCTTGGTTGTTTTGGAGGGCGTAGCTGGCGAGTGGATCGTTGGCGAAGGAGAGGTAGTCGATGTTGCGTTGCTGCTGTTGCTGTTGCTGTTGTTGCTGTTGCTGTTGTTGCTGGTGCTGAGGAGTTGGCTGACTAGGGCGACGCTTGTTTGGCATCGAAAAAGATGCGCGATGTGACAGTGGGCTCAATGTCGGTTCTGAACGAGCGACAGGAGGCTCTGATCGAATGGACGACAGGCTTGTCAGCGAAGGGTTAGCATGCGCACCCACGTTTGGCGAGAGAGCAGGCAAAGTCGCGCGACGAGGCTCTTGGTCTTGCCGGGCATTCTTCATCATGCTTGGTGAGAAGCGAGCTGCAAGGGCCTTGAGAGACCTTTGGGTGGCACGGAAGGTATCCAGAGGCGCTCCCATGTGGCCCTCTGAGTTGTGTCGTGACAGAGGTGGGGCTAGCATTTGCTCCACCTGAGGAACAGCCACGATACCGCAGCCCACGCGACGGAACTCGGCATAGCCAGCAGCATTTCCACGCTCAAGCATGTCCATTACAGAACATACCAGGCGGTTGCTGTCCTTGATCAACTTGCCCTCGCGAGCTAGTGCCAAGGTCTGGAAGAGCAGGCCGAAGCCGGCTTGGACGAGCACCTCATTACGGTTGAGACAGAAGGAGAAGCTGAGCTTGCGCTCGTCTAGGAGTTCAACAATCTGTACGATGTGCTTGCAGGCATCACCAACGGCTACAACGGCCGACGAGCCCTTGTCGCCAAGATTAGCAACAACGGCTGGGCGGTATACAAGCGCCCTAATGTGGTGGTAGACAAGAGACTAGGCTTGTCAGCATTCGGTAGATGTACCAGGAATTGAAAGACATACCAAAACAGGTGATCTGCTGCTGGTGACGTTGGTGCTTGGCTTGTCTTGCGCAAACGTCAGCTTGAGGTGAGGCGCAAGGTTAGCCTGCCAGTCTTCCAGCTCGTCGGAGAGCGACGCAATAGTGCGGAACGAAATGTCATGTGATGCCGATCCGGGGTAGAGCTCCGTCAGCACCTTGGACAGGATGCGCGACAGGCGGAACAGAGCCAGTGCGCTGGAAAGTTTGGTGTACTCGCCGGGCAGGGTCGGCAGGAACCCCTTCTCGGTGACGTATTCGTCATCGGCATCTACCGGATACTCGCAGTGCACATCTTCCTCTCGGATCAGCTTCGGTAGTCCGAGGTGTGCAGCGGAGAGACTAGGAGCGGTCAGTAAGTGTAACGGCGGGGTTCGGCCGAAGGCTACTTACCAGTCGACTGTGTACAGCGACCAGAACAGCTTCTTGCGCGTTTCGCTCGTCAGTGCATCGAGTGCGAAACGCTTCTGGGATTGATGTAAGCCAAGACGTTGCGACAGGCCGACAGCCAAGCCCTTGTACTTGAGCACTCGCGAGTAGTCAGCTCTCAGCAGGCAGAAGATCTGGGCAAGGACAAGGCACTGCAGCGTTGCGACGTCATTGTCCATCAGGAAGCTCTCGACAGCGCTCTGCCACTGAGCCTCGAAAGACTCTACATCTTGACCGTCGCGTGGCTGGAGAAGTTAGCGTTCTGCTAGACATTAATGATGAAATGTACATACGTCGCTTGACAGCGCGGCAATGCCAAAGACCAAGTTGAGTTGCGCAATCGACTTCTTGTCGCTCATGGTGTCCGGGCTAGCTACATACTGCTCGTAGAGTGACAAAAAGGTCGGGCGATGGAGAATCGGGAATAGAGGAGCCCATTCTTGGAAGAAGATGTTGATCATCTGATCTGAGACCAGACGAGGAGGGGCTTTGAATGAAACGATGCGCTTGGGGTGAGTCGCAGTCGGTCTTGCTCCAGCGCCGAAGAAGGCGCTCGAGTTGATGTCGGTGGACAGTCTGCCTGTTTCTTGGGCTTTCTGTTTGAACGCCTCTGTGAAGTGTTAGACGCGCTGCATGTCGTTCTTCCAGTACGTGAATCTTACCAACAAGGGTTCGTCCACTCGAGCTGCCCACGAAATACGAATCTTTGTTCAGGTCGTCGAGCAGAAGCGGTGCCTGCTGCACCTTGAACGTCTCTTCCTTCTCTTGTGATTCTTCTCGCACTTCAGAAGAACCCGGAGAGTGTATGGATGGTCGTCTAGCGGTCGAAAACGCTGCCGGGGAGCGCGCGTGCATGCGTGATAGCATGTCAATTTTTTCGTCTTTCTCGTCAAGGAGATCCTTCAAGTCGCGAACCTCTGCCTCGAGTATGCGTACGCGTTCTTCCAGCGATTCTGTGTATCCTCTGGGGAATGCGCGTCGACTGAGCTTGTCGCTCGTCTTGCATTCGAATCCGACATTGGTGCATTGCGTGCAGCTGGGGCGGATGCCGTCGCATCGTATCTTCTTGGAGCGACATCGGTCGCAGGCTTGGGCGATGCGGCTCTGGCAGCTGGAGCCGACCTTGATCACTTTCATGGGGAGTATTCCGGGCATTTTGGCGTCGTTCGTTACGCGTCGTCGGTGGTGTCAGGTGGTATCCGTCCAAGGCCCAATGGGCGATCACTGATAGGTCGTGTCACGTTCTGTCATCCGCTGCTCCGGTACTCGAGTATCGTGCGTGTATCGTAGTTGAAGTTTGGATATCCAGTCGCCAGGCGTTTCACGACGTGAATGCACAAGAACAGAGCAAAACCAGTCAGGGCGAGTGCGCAAGTCAGACGGGCGAGGAGGGTTGGCGGAAGAATCGGGGACGGCCTGGCAGATGTAAGCTGCCACCTGCCACCCTGGCTTAGTCTTTCTCTGGGGAATTTGTGGGCGGCTGCGGGGCGACAGGCGCCATCCCACAAGGGATAGCACGAGCAGCACATCTTTCGCCGATACTTTCTCGTCCACGCCTGTTCACTAAACCTTAAAGCTGGCTTCGCTGCGATCAGCGCGCGGGACTCGTCTGCTTGTCAGAATTACGACGGCCTTTCTCGGCACTCCTCAGCAGCCTCTCACAACGGTGACTAGAGCTTTCTGCGGGGTGGTGGCTTCGACGACGGTGAACACCCACGCTCAGATCATGCGAGGACGTCGGCCCGAATGCTGTGATTGAGCCACCCATCACTCCCTCAATTGCAACCTGCACTAGCCCTGTGCAGCCTCCGAAATATCGCGCCCTTCTTAACCAAATGGGTATCGTCTACAAGGGCTGTTAGCAGACAGCCATTCGCTAATAGCCGCAATATTGGCTGCCCGTGTGACTCCAACTCATCAGCGCACTCTATGTGTCACATTCTAGAAGACAAAAGGATCATCGTCCCTGTCGACACGGAATGCGCAACCTCTATACTCTGTCATTACAGGCTTAAAAGGCGGTTGTATTGACCAGGGACGGATGATGAGAGTGCACTGAGTGGGCGGCGCGGCACGCCGCTTATCTCCACTAAGCCACATTGCGACCTGCAAATCAATTCTCCTAGACTTACGTGGTTGTATCCTCGCGTGTCTATGATGGCCATTTAACCGGACCCTGCGTGTAAGGCTGAAAAAAGCAATTGTTGGATGTCTCAATTATTAGACAGTGGCTGTTCGGCAGGGCGGCAGGGCGGCCATATGAGCCGTTCGTGCCACATTGCTCGTAAAGAGCATGGAAGAGTGTTGTTGTTGGTGAAGGGATATAAGTATCTAAACGGGCACGACCAACTATAGCAATGACTCCTACTGAAAGCGACATGTGCTCTGGCAGTAAGACTGTTGCCAGAGCTATATATACCATACAGCGGCTAGCGACCGTTACTACACGACAGCATTCTCTTGACTATAAGTATCTCACTACGCAGAAGCTGGGCTGGTGCCGTCCTACTCAGAGTCTACACCTAGTCATACTGTACGCCCTCCTGATCTTCGTACACCTTAGTTTCATCTGGATACCGTTCTTACAACATGGTATGGACAGCCTTGAGGCAATGCCGTTTCCGGCTGCAAGTCAGATTAGGCCATCAATGACGACTTGAACCATCTACCCACTCAACGGCACGGATAGCCATCGAAAGAAGAATCGGTTGCCTTATCCTCCGTAATAAGTAACAGTTCATTCGTCCCTTTACGCAATGCACCGTCGTTAGCGAAAAAATCGAGTAGATCTATCTGTCGCTTTGAGGTACAACAAAGTATCCAACAGTGTGAAATGCATGGTGGAGAGCCGATGCTTCTATTGATGTTCTACCGTAGACGCACTGCTACCCATGTTGCAGTAAATGCAGGGCGCGTGGGGCTCCACTACGTTATATGAGCTCGTCTATTTGGAGTGGGGTCCTGGGTTATCAGGAGAAATCCTCTTCTTCTTCGTCCTCTCCTCCCCCGTCCAAGCCGAGATAATGGACAACTGCCTCTGTGTCGAGGAGTTTGGCTTTCTGTTTGTCGTCAGTGCGGTTCCGGAGAGAAGATGCAGAAACAGTAATTTGGTAGTTGGCAGTCTGACAGTCTGGGCTCTCAAGCGCATGCAACCAAATTTGGTGCGACGCTACACTAAATAAACTGTCGTCAAAGGACGCGATGTGACACATGCCTCTGGCGGTACTGCGTCCGAAACATACTACGATGGAGCTCGCACTGCGGGGTATAACGAGAAATTGGTCTTACCTGGCTGTCAAGAGTAGCAGCTGCACGCTTGAGCAAGTCTAGCTCCAAACTTCGGAGTCGCTCCGCAAGTCGCCACGGCATATCCCGCATTGTACCCGTTCGTTTGGCACCCTCTGTTTCCTTGAGCAGCTCAATCTGCGCATCAACGCGATTTTGTAGCAGTACCGTGGCACGTAGCTGGAAGACATCCCATAATGGATCTTGTTCAAGATTTTCTCGGAGCTTCACGGTATCGAGTTCCTGCTCTTTCCAGAAAGATTGGATTTCTCTCTTGCCATCGGTGGTTTGTCTGACCTTGAAGTCTAGACCATCTTCTTCGTTGACTACGACGAGCCATATGAAGTCACTTTCCCAATCAATGGTACCGTCTTTCTCGAAGACGCGGAAACCCGGTGCGACCTTGGACACGTAGATCTTCGCAGGTCTGAGGGGGTCGTCGTCTGGGATATCGAGGTCTAGAAATACGACCTTTGCAGACGTCATGGCATCTTCGAGGAATCCGTACGAAAAGATATTTTCGCATGCGCCTTTGTCGTCGCCGTATCTACGTTTGTGAGCGAGGCTCCTTCGATTCGTCATGATGACCTACGTGATCGTTATCTCATCACCAGGTTTGACTTGTTTGCCCTCTCGAAGTAGTAATAGACCATTCCCGTTACCATCAGTTTCGTACAATGCGGCCGTCGCATCACCTGATGCGTGGTTTGCCATGTCGACGCAGGGGACCATGCAGTCACCAGTACCGGGGAATTCCAAAGCTCTTGATCTGTACATGGCATCGACGCACATCCAGTCGTCGAAAGTCAGCATACCATTATCTTCATCCCACCAGTACTTTTTACACCAGCTGATGGATTCTGTCGCAGTCCGCAAGTTTTCGAACTCGCGCAATAAGCTGTTGAGCTTTGCGCTGACTGCAGGTTTGAGCGTGGTTCCAACAAGAAGCTCCTGTTCTTCCTCGCTCCAGAAAGTGGGTAGCAGCTCATCTGGAAGGAACTTGACGTATTCCGTAAGAGGATTGAGCACGCCAACATCCTTTGTATCGGGGCAGCAGATGGTTGCTTGGAGGAGGAGAAAAGTAAGAACGGCACCTCTTGTTGTCTGTTTCATGTTAGTGCCGCGCACAATTGCATTTCTTCTGGAATTGCCACACCCTTCCATAATCTCCAAGAGCCTCGAGAAGTTCGCGCAGATGATGATCTGACTTTGCAAGGAGTTCAATATTCTGACGAGAAATGATCAGCTCCTTTGGTACGACAAGCAAAGGCTCAGCTTCGCCCCCTTGAGGCTTCTCCTCAGCAATGACTGTAGACCCTCTGTCCTCATAGCCTGGCAGCAGGCCTACTTTGACGCCGTTGAACTTGACGCCATTGAATGTAGCCCAAGTGGGTAAAACATCAATGGACTCTTTGAGCCACCCCTGGGTCCTGCCTCTTCGGATCATCGTAATCTTGATATGGTAGATGAGGCTTTACAGCGCACGGGCGCGGCCCACTGCTACTCTGCAACACGCACGTTTTGTGGGTCGCCAAGGATCCCGCCTCAAACAGCGACAACTCTGTGGAGTCTGTACGATGACAGCTGACTGTTGACAGTTGGAGTAGCACAGAAGAAACAACAACGGCTCGATGGCTGCATGCGGTGAGGACGATCGCGATGCCGACGGGCTCTAGTGCGGGTCGCGCAAATTGTCCGCGATTACTGCAGCAATCGAGATGCAGGCTGCCTTTAGGAGTCCGTACACTGGACCCTGTGAGGTCATGCAGACACGACGACAGCTGCAGGTCCAAAGTCTCGAGCTGCTGGTTCCCTAAGAGACGGAAACAAACAGAGTCGTAGCCGGCGGGACAAGAGATGCTGGCAAACGAAGAGATATGTCTCAGGACACCTATAGGCAGTGCGTCATGCAAACAGCAGGGAGGGCCTCACCAGTTGTTGTGTTGTTATGGTGCTTGGGCCAAGACGTCTAGAGTTGTTATGATGGCGTTGCGGGCATCCCGAAACCATGGAGTGGAGCTAGCGGACGAGTCCGTGCGTCTGTAAACAACAACAACATGGAGGATGTGCTTAAACCTCCAACCATCCGCCGTCACACATCTTTACAGTTATTCCTTACTCCGACCGCAGCAGGACACGCAGACGCAGACGGCACTTCCACCGCCAGCCATACCGACGACGCATCTTCCCTTGCGCTGCGCTGCCGACATCGCTGCTCTCGTCCCAAGTCGGCATCTCGTCCACGTCCTTCCCCAGCTGTAGTCAACACCTGCGGGTCGCACCTTCTTCTTCGCAATGGCTTCACCACGCGATCGAGTGGCCAAGATGTCGCGCGCATCCACAACCAGCTATGGTCAGGTGATCGAGGTAAGCACCACAGCACACCAAAACAAAGCGACTGCGGGACCCTTTCTGATCGATTTCCTAGTACATCCAAGACAGACTCTACCTGGCATCCTACACAAGCCCGCCTGATGCGAACACTCCGTTCCCGTACCCCAAGCAGAGCCAATCGCCCTCCAAGCGGTCGTCGCGCGCGCAAGTAGGTCCTACTGCCGCCGGCCCCAAGGCGCACCCTCCCGTCTACTTTAGTATCGACAAGACGCTCCTGTACAACGCCTTCCACGGCGACTTTGGCCCACTGCACATTGGCCACCTCTACCGGTTCGCGGTACAGCTGCACGAGGTTCTGGGCGATCCTCTCAACGAGGACCGCGCCGTCGTCTTCTGGAGCAGCGCCGACTCGAGGAGTGAGCTACTCCACATTCCTCACTCAAACGCACCCGTTAACATGCCTAGGTCGCGCAAACGCTGCCTGCATTCTCGCATGCTACATGGTGCTCATCCAGTCATGGCCACCTCACCTTGCTCTGGCGCCCATTGCCCAGATGGATCCGCCGTGCATGCCCTTCCGCGACGCCGGCTACAGCCAGGCCGACTATGTTCTGAACATCCAGGACGTTATCTACGGTGTATGGAAGGCCAAGGAGGAGGGCCTCTGTGGTCTCAAGGACTTCAGCCTCGAGGAGTATGTCTACCGAATCACGCCTACCAATGAATACTGACAGTTCTAGGTACGAGAAGTTTGAGCGCGTAGACATGGGCGACTTCAACTGGGTCACCCCCAACTTCCTCGCCTTTGCCTCTCCCCAGCAACAACCCACACACGAGATCCCGACCTCATCACCAATGTACGCGACGCTTCCCTCCAACATCGCCGAGATCCAGCGATCTGGACTCCCTGGTCCCTTCAAGAACGTGCTCTCGCACTTTTGCGCGCGCAACGTCGGACTCGTCGTACGCCTCAACTCGGAACTGTACTCCTCTTCATACTTCACCAAGCTCGGCATCCAGCACTTGAACATGATCTTCGACGACGGAACATGCCCACCGCTGTCCCTCGTACGCAAGTTCGTCAACCTCGCCCACGAGATGATCACAGTGCAGAAGCGCGGCATTGCAGTCCACTGCAAGGCTGGACTGGGACGAACTGGCTGCTTGATCGGCGCATACCTGATCTACAAGCACGGCTTCACTGCCAACGAGATTATCGCATACATGCGCTTCATGCGCCCGGGCATGGTCGTTGGCCCCCAGCAGCACTGGCTGCACCTGAACCAGGGTACTTTCCGAGAGTGGTGGTACGAGGACCAGTTCAAGGCAAAGTACGCGCAGACCGTGCCATCGACGCCTACCAAGTCACCGCACAAGCAGCGCCTCGCTAGCAACGGGCAAACCTTCACACCGCCCAACGGATCGTCCAAGCGCGCCGCACTCGGCGAGATCGAGTCGAACGAGCGAAGCAACTCGGGCCACATTGGCGTGTTGGAGGACAACCTGCCTGCGCCGACACCTGGACAACCGCGAAAGACTAGCAAGCTTTACGGCAACGGCTCGCGGTCACCACAGCGCATCGACGAGAACGAGCCCTTCACCAGGTCGCACACAGAGGTCAGGGCGGACATTACACGCTTCGATGGCGAGTCAGACGAGGAGTTCCACCTGCGCCAGATTGCGCGACGCACATCATCGCGCTCTCCTCAGCGCTCGCCGACCCTCAAGGACAAGCAGCGCCGTGCTTTCAGTACCACGTCCGTCGTCCAAACATCAGTAACCCACACCTCTTTCGGTTTCGGTGAGGAGAGCGATCTCGAGAACACTGCGCCAGCCGGCATACGGCCAAAGACACCAAAGGAGAAGAGCGGCAGTGGCAGCATCAACATGGGCAAGATCCGATCGAGTCCCTCGCGCCGAAGCACCGACGGCAAGTCTGCTGTACGGAAAACCAGCGGCCGCGTTGGAAGCATGGGCAATGCCATCTCCCGCCCAAAGTCATGAGCATCGTCACTGGATTTTGCGTTTCTGATCCCGCATCTTCATTCCGGGAGTTCTAGCACGGCGTCTTGGGACACGACCTTCATCGTCACTTCGTTTCTCGTCTCAGTCAATTCTTCGTCGAACAGCATGCCATCGGGCTTGACGCTACACATGTCGTCTGCGGGCGGGCGTTTTTGGATCACTACAAAGAGTGCATAACGGAGTTGGGTCATCATTCTGGGAGTTTACTGGGGGCGCATGGTGTGCTAATGTCTCTTTCTACTGTCTCATTACCCAGTCACTTGTTGCTGCATCTTTACTTTAGTCTTGTCCCTTTTCGCGGTAATCTGGCTGCGGATATGTTCATGACGTGTATGAGTTGATGACTACTTCTAATTGTCCAAAAACAATGGCATGTTCCTCTCAATTAAACTTGACTTGTCTGATCAATTGTGACTGTGACTCTCGCTTTGCACCACTGAGAAAGGTCTACCCAGGTTGTCTCGAATTTGGTTGACAAAATATTATACTGCACATAAATATCTATCCAACTCTAAGGGTGTGTTATTACAATACCAATCAAAGTGATACAGGCAAGAGCCGTAGATGTCAGTTTTGCTATACTGCGCCCTTGTATAGTTGGTGGTGGCGTATAGGTGATAGGTGTCCAACCAAAAAAGAAAGTTGCATCTCGCCCTCACACCAGCAAAATATTTCGTTCAAGTCAGTGAACAACACTGATCGTGAGCGACATACGATCAGCACGGGACTCGAACCCGCAACCTTGGCCTTGGAATATCTGGAGTAGATAGGAGGGCCACGCGCTACCATTGCGCCAACCGACCGGTTGCCATGAAGAGTTCTTGTGGTGGGAGATGTCTATGTAGCTGGCAAACCTCAGCACGAGCTTTCATGCTGTTGAGCCATAGGTCTAGTCGACGTTGGCAGAGGATGTATTGGGCGCTGATGTATCATAGCGGTGAAGTTTTTGCTGGACGATGTGGAGGGAGGTATGTAGGTGTGGGGATGTTTGGCCGAGAATTGTATAGCAGAGCCGACTTGGAAGCGTAGCCGAGTGTAATCATGCATGAACTATCGTCCTGTGTTTGAAAGTATCCTCAGAACAGCATTGTCAACACCTATCCATATCATTGTACAAGACATTGGTAGCATGAGGATGTAGGTTTCGGTTACGACATGAACACGCCTAGATAAGATTAGACAGGCGATGACGCGATCGACAATTTTTGGTCAATCTAAACCCATTGCAGCCAGAACAGTAAACAATCATGTAATACCAACTCCCTTACCCACACATCTGGCAGTATCTCAAGTACAAATAGTTACCGCCGCGTAGTTGAATTTTTAGAGTAATTTGTTGTGGATAATTATTGCTGCTGCCCGGCAAGCTTCGGCGACTTCCGTTCTGTGCACACAAGAACTTTGGAAATAGCAGCCAGGAAAGAATCGCGACCCCAAGAAGTAACTGAATATCAACGACCATGGTATGCAGCCAAGAGTTTTCGCTTAGTCTGGACTAAGATGTGTCTCGAATACGTGGCTGACAGGGCTGGCTGCTGGTGTAGGTGCACGCCGACGCGTCCGATTTTGCCGATGGAATGAGTAAGAAGGAGGTTTATGAGCAGGTGCTTGAGCAGGCGAGATCGCTTTTTGACGGGCAAAGGAATTGGGTAAGACATTCACATGCTTCAATATTATGATTGAGAGATGAGTTGAACCATTGCTAACATTACATAGGTCTGGTAGGCGCTTCTTTCCATCCACACCATGCAATACATTCCTAACAATGACTTTCACCAAACAGCAACTTCTCAAACACAGCATCCCTCCTCTGGCACGCCTACCACTCTCTTCCCTCCCCCTCCTCATCCGTCAACTGGGCAGGTTTCTACTTCACTTCCCCAACAAATGCGTCGCAACTCCTGCTCGGCCCTTTCCAAGGCCAGGTAGCATGCCAGACAATCAATTTTGGGCGCGGTGTATGCGGGACTGCGGCGAAAGAAGCAAAGACGCAGCTGGTAGCAGATGTGGAGACATTTCCGGGGCATATTGCGTGTGATGGGAGGAGTAGGAGTGAGATTGTTGTTCCGGTTGTGAAGGGCGGGAAGGTATGTTTCCAGCTTTCTTTGAATGACAAGGCGGGGATGTTGACGTGATGACAGGTCGTAGCGATTATCGATATAGATTGTGCGGAACTGAATGGATTTAACGCGGAGGATCAGGCGGCTTTGGAGGAGTTGGCGGAGTTGTTGGCGCAGTCTTGCGATTTTTGAGGTAAGGGTATGATAGGATAGGGGAGTTGTCGACATGAGGTGGAGTGGCAAGAGATAAACGGGCACGATAGAGGGACTGTTAGAATGGGTTCTACGGCATATGGGAACTATAATTGCACTAAACGCGTTGAAGTAGATACAGCGTGTTGAAGGACGCGACTTGGTGGAACATGGACTTGGAGGCGATTTCTGAAGGTCAGCTCCATGAACCATGGTGAAGGGCCAAGATGCTGTGTATATTTGCCATCCATAAAGTCCTCACTTCTTCATCAGATTCCTGTCATATGTCAGTGCTGTGTCGACAAACCATACTCGCCTCCTCTCTACACAGAAGGTTCCCTTTTTCCAGCCATGATTGAATCAACCTCCTTCAATATCCGACGGCCGCGTGCCGTACTAGCAATTTCTCTTTGCATATTGGCCATATAACGTCTGTGGTCCTCTTCCTCTATCTCGCATGCCATTTCAGATACCCACCTTCCTTGAACATCCCTGAACATCTCTCTCTTATCCTTTTCTGTTGGATCCATAATACGTGGTCGGGTTGATTGCGGGATCTTACAGAAGACTACGCCCCACCCGCGTACACTCGATATATGTCTCCATACCCAGCGCAACTTTTCGTCGCAACAGATCTGGTTGTCGTTCATGCCTGCACCCGTGTGCAACCGAAATTGTTCGATTCGTTCACCGAAGAGGAGAACCCATCTTTTGGGTCTTGGTATTGAGCCAGTCGTCTCGGCATAGTTTGCCATATCATTGGCTAGTTTCCTTGTCGCGTGAATATATGGATGTGTTCGATAGAATTGGTACGTATCGGGTTTGTTGTGTAAGTGGATAGTGAGAGTATCGAACCAGAACTCCCTGAATACGAGGAATGGCTCGTTGTAACCGAACATATACGCACGCGTACGATGGCAAACAGTGAGGTTGCGCCAACCGCAGAAAGAGTCAGGTGGAGTGTACACCATCTCCTGTCCAGTGCGTTGGCGTACATCATCGGCTACCTCAGAGATGGCAGTGGCCATGCGTTTGCAAATCTCTGGTTCGAGCTCATGTTGTATTGTCTTGCAGCTGTAGAGAAGACCGGTATATTGTGTTGGTGGACTTTCGGATTTTAAAGGGATGATAGGGACAAGTTCGTCGTAGATACGCAAGCGCAATTCGCAAGGGAGCCTCAATAGAGGGCCGTGCTGGACCACGCTTTCTTCCATGGCGCGTCGGAATGTTCGAAGGCAAGATAGCAGATCTAGAGACTACATCAAGATGAGAACATGCAGAGTTGGTGACCTGACGTTGATGTAGCCTCCAGGGTGTTGAGGTCTTTCCTAGGTTGACGTGGAAGGAAGTTTGTCGATGTTGACGATGCGTCCGCCCCACTTTTACGATGTCACGTGCGGACCCGTTATTCGATCTCGCGCTCAGCCATCCAAAGCTGCCCGCTCTCCATACACCGGCGCAACACCAACATGCCGTCCTCGGACTACACGGCGGCCACAGGCGGCGCGCTGAAACTCAAAGGTGGTGGCGGCGTCGACAAAAAGAAGAAAAAGAAGAAGCCAAAGACTACCGAATCCACAAAACCCGCCGAAGACACGTCCACCAGCGTCGCGAAGCGATCAACCACCGACGATGACGCGCGCAAATCACCCTCGGGTACACCTGGCCGCTCGATGTCACCCGAATCTGCAGAGCGATCTATACGAGAGGGCGGCGGCAGGCAGAAGACAGAAGCGGAAAGACGGCACGACGAAATGCGAAGGAAGAGGCTGGAGGAGAGACTTAAGAAGGAGGGAGTAAAGACACACAAGGAGAAGGTGGAGGAACTCAACAAGTACCTGAGCGGACTGAGCGAGCACCACGACATGCCCAAGATCGGACCTGGCTAACGCGCTTGGGTGGTGGCTGGCTGCGACATCACGGTGGATATCTACTATACACGAACGCATCTCGAAGACTATCAAGTACAACGCGACGAACATCCGACAAACCCAAAAGAACGAACCACTCCGAGGACGACATGCTTTCATCTGCTACGCGTATGGACAGGCCATGAGGAATGTCTGCGACTTTGTACCCGGCACAAGGATATAGCCAGGAGGATGGATGGATGGATATCCTGTCGACGGGTTTTGATACTGTGTGTATAAATGTCATGGAATTGTACACTCACAATCTGATACTTGTAACAGTTATCTGAATCCTCCAAACGAGCAACGAATTGCAGACTTGTACTTTTGATACACGGTGCCAAGCACAAAAGAGCTTTGATAAGCTTTGATAAGCTCGAATTCTTCGGTCTTGCGCTGGTGTAATGAATGTAGCACTTCATTCAAGGAAACAACTGAAATCCCGCGGCCTACGTTGAAGTTGGGCTCACTACTTTCCGTGTTCCCAGACTGATGTAGGCTGCAGACCTATTCGGCTTTACTTTGTGCGAGATGGCAGCGGCTCCTCAAGTTGAGTAGCTAAGTCTGCAACCATAAACCAGGTACCGGTGGCTTTGACTGGGCGCATGCTGACCGCGTCTACGCGCCTGAAACATTCTATAAACCATCTCCATTGGATGGTGTGATCCGCTGTCAGCCTTACCGGTGCACAAAGCCTTATGAGAACACAACTCTTACGCTCTCAAGATGGTCACATGTGCAAGTATCACGCCTCAAGTACACCCACCTGCCCAAAAGACCCCCAAAAGACCGCATAGGATGACGCTCGGGTCAGCTCAGAGCACTCCGGTCTTCGTGCTGCCAAACCAATACATGTCATTGGAGGAACGAGGGTCTTGTGCCATCAGTCGGAATCAGTTTACGAATTGCCACGGTTATCTGCAGGCTGACGACTCCAATCAAACCCTTGCACCGCGGTCTGGCGACACATCTGGCCGAGTAGATTGCGCAAATTGTCTGTGCAGTGACCGCATCAGCGCGGGAGGGGCGGGGGCGTTCTCGCACAGAACGCACGTCTTGTTTCTGTCATTCGTGGAAGCGCATCGCGCAAGTCGTGGTCCAGAGCCATCTCGCACTTCTCATCCCACTGGAGACGAGACGGAATGCGCGAACGCGTAGTGACAGCGATACCACCGCGGTAGGTCCGCGCGCTAGAATGTGTTCTAGAAAGGCGTCTAATTCGCACGACTCTCGATGCATCGCCCCTAGTAAGCCCACGATAGTGGAAACTGTTCTGATGGGTTGTAGCTTGGATCCACCTGCCGAGAATGCTTAGCGCGTGCTAGGGCGCCCGATAGCTGCTTGCTTCAGCGCCATTGAGGCTTGTCTCAATGCCAAATCGCACCTTAAGCGAGTTGGAACGCCCGGCGCCCCATCCTGCGGTCGCGTGCTGGTCGAAGGCGCCTCGGTGTATCGAGAGGTTTGCTTGACAATACTCTGTACGAACAGTATCTGCGACATGTGAACGGCGACGAGAAAAGGCTGGTTGTTGTACGACATTTCGAAAGCAGGCATGCCGTGCATAAGCTGTACCCCTCTTTGAGTAGACAAGGCTTGTATCGAAGCTTGTCACCCCAACGTCTACCCCGGTACAGCGATCCCATCCTTATCAGCCCCCGGGCGAGGTTAAGGCGATTCAAGGCGGCATAGCCCATATCGAACGGCGACACCGTCTGCATCTTGATCGTATCATTCGCTCCCAATCACACCATTGACCAGTAGGATTTCCAGACCAGACCGGAGCTGCACCGCGACTAGTCTACAGCATGGCAGTCGCCGCTGGGGGTCCAGCCCATGCTCTGCTTGTGTGCGGTTCCCGGACGCTGGGACGAGGGTGCTGCGAAGTTGAGAAGGGAACCCTCGCAGGCGCGTGGGTATAAATGCCGTTCTCGTACCCCCATTCATCCGGCTTGCAAGGCTATCTTCTCTCGCGCCTCTACCCTTCTTGTGCTCTCCTGGGTTCTTTATCCCTGGTAGACTCAGGCTCAGTCTTCCACTTCGCTGAGTATACCTCTTGGTGTTCTTATCTCCCTGTCGCCCGTCATGTCGGTCAACGACTACGAAAAGCAGCAGTATGTCGCTGGCGAGAGTCCGTCTGACCATGCTGTGGGCGATGTCCACGACATCAAGGACCACGCCCTCAATGAGGCTGCTGGTGTCTACGGTTCCGCTCAGAAAGCCGAGGACTACGGCTACGTCCAGAGAGGTCTTAAGTCACGCCACATCCAATTCATCGCGCTCGGAGGTACCATCGGTACTGGTCTGTTCCTCGGTATTGCCAGTGCTTTCGCCAATGCCGGTCCCGTCTCTGTCCTCCTTGGTTATACCATCACGGGTGTCGCCGTCTTCGGCATGATGCAGTGTCTCGGAGAGATGGCCACATGGCTCCCGCTTCCCGGTGCTATCCCGCAGTACGCTGCTCGCTATGCGGACCCCGCTCTTGGTTTTGCCGTCGGTTGGAACAACTGGTACAACAGCTCCATTACTCTATGCGCCGAAATCTCTGCTGCCGCTCTCTTGATCAACTTCTGGGACCAGGAAGAGAAGTAAGTATAACGGTCCAATCGAGTTCCAACACTTTCTGACTCCAGTTAGGTATAATCCTGCGATATGGATCTCCATCATCATCGTCATCATCGTCTTTCTGAACATCTTCGCCGTCTCGATCTACGGAGAAGCTGAGTTCATCTTCGCATCCATAAAGATCATAACGATCATCGGACTACTCCTTGCTGGTTTGGTCATTATGCTCGGTGGAGGTCCTGACCATGACAGGCGAGGATTCCGCTATTGGAAGGAAGGTGCGATGAAGGAGTACGTGGGCACTGGGAATACGGGTCGCTTCACGGGTCTCTGGTCTACACTTGTCAACGCAGCGTTCTCGTACGGTGGTGTTGAGATGGTTGCAGTCGCTGCCGGTGAAGCCGCCGACCCCCGCAGGAACAGTAAGCAACGTCTTGTCGCGACTCTTCATAGAACGATCACTGACCTTGTACGTCTTTAGTTCCCAAAGCCGTTCGCCGTGTCTTCTGGCGTATCCTGTTCTTCTACGTCCTGGGATCGTTCATCATCGGTACCTGTATCAGCTCAAACGACCCTCAGCTCACCGACGAGAACGCCAAGGGTGCTCAGTCATCCCCCTGGGTCATCGCCATGAAGAACGCAGGTATTCCCGTCCTCCCCCACATCGTCAACGCTGTCATCTTGACATCCGCAACCTCATCTGGCAACGCTTTCCTATACACCGGATCGCGCTATCTCTTCAGTATCGCACAGAACGGCCAAGCCCCACAGTTCCTCCTCAAGTGCAACAAGAAGGGTGTCCCCGTCTACGCCGTTGCGGTCACAGCCTCAATCTCGCTACTCACATATATGAGTGTCAGCGCTGGTGCCAACAAGGTATTCGGATGGTTCCAGAACCTCACCACCATCGCGTCGCTCTTTACTTGGTGCACCATCACCTACACATACACCCGCTTCCGTGCTGCATGCATCGCCCAGAACGTCGACCGCAGCACCATGGTCTTCGCTAGCAAGTGGCAGCCATACGTTGCCTGGACTGCCTTCGCTTACTTCGCCCTCATCATTCTCTTCAACGGCTTCAAGGTCTTCACCACCACTCCTTGGGGCCCCGATGAGCTGACCAGCTTCTTCACTGCCTACATCGGCGTTGCGATCTTCGGTCTCCTCTTTGGCTTCTGGAAGATCTTCAAGCGGACCAAGATGGTTAACCCAGCCGAGGCGGATATCTGGAGCGGTAAGGCGGCGCTTGATGCGGAGGTTTGGCCTGAGCAGATCCCGCGTAATGCTCTTGAGAAGTTTTGGTTCTGGCTTTGCTAGATGGATGGCGGTGGTGTTCGCTTGGGTCGTGCCTTTGCCTTGTCTTAGTCGGTGTATAGAAAAGACGTGTTTGTAGCGACTATTATGTTGAATGAATTATATGAATAATTATCTGTGTCTTTAAGAAGCCATCAGAGCTCAACAGTAGTTTTGTGATCTGAATTCCTCTAAATCCAAGGCGCTAGTCGCGCCCTACGCTGACGAAGGTTTGCCGTCGGGTAACCTTGGAAGGCATGGGGCGCCTTAACCAAATACGCGGGGCGCGATTCTCTCCACAGCGCATGTCAGCGCGGATTTGACGCAACTTGCAACCCGGCTGCTATGAAACGTTTCTTCGAAATAATACACTGGTGCTGTATTGCCGGATGTAATGCTCGTCCGGCATATCTCCGCTGTATTGCTTGCTGCCAATCGCATGCAATGTCGTCACGAAGCACCGTTTAATTGACCAATGTTCCGATCTATGCGACAAGTATTGGGGTGCCTGAACGCGTATGCAGTGTATTCATAGTTACTTCCAGCTCGTGTCGCAGTTCGTAGATGCCTTGGTGCTTGCAGACTCTCGTGCGACAGTCGTACACAATGTATAGTCTTTTGATACAACAGTCCAAAGGTACGGACAGCAAATTTCCTAGGGATTGCTCCGAGACGCTGGAGCGGAGATCGTGTGTCGCGCATTGCGGGCTCAATATTTAGCCACAGGTCATCCACTAGGCCCACAGGTTTGCCTAATTGGTGCGTCGCGTGTCAGACCCTGTCGCGCGACCTTCGATCAACGGCTTCCCAGGCATCCACGTTCGTCATACATCAAACACCTTACCAACTCCGGCACATCGAGTATTCAAAGTTGTCGCACATAATCAGCGACCGTCATTCTCCACTCCAGCGCGTGTCTCCGACAGACCCTCACAAGATCTACCGGCTATTGCATGCGCTAGTCGATCTTCCATTGATTACAAACATGGAATTGCGCAGTTAGCAACGTCGAATTTGGATCAAAGACGTTATGCGTGCGCATCTCAAGACGACAGTCATTCGAATATACTATCCTACTACAAGTGGCAACTTTGCCGACGTCAACCAGAATGTCGGGCCTTGGAGATGACACCAAGTCGCAGACGCTCTGGACCATGAATAACCAACTCGTCAATAGCCCAGATGCGGAACAGCCCAGGAAGTCCCAAGACCAGCCACTAAACCGCGCTTGTGAAGCATGCCGCATTTCCAAAGTCCGATGTCTTATGAACCCGGACACAAGCTCGACGCAGTGCCAGCGATGCGCCAAGGCGAACAGAACATGTGTTTTCGCGCCACCAGCCAAGAGAAGGCAGAGAAAGAGAACAGACGTGCGGGTCACGGAGTTGGAGAAAGAGATACAGCAGATGCGAAGTCTTCTGAAGACCAACGCCAAATCATCGAACGATGTTAGCGAACAGGAATCCGGCGATGAGGACTCGGACGATCAAGGCCATGTGAGAAAGAAGGAGACGCCTCCTAGCGTATCAAGCCGCCCGAGTGTCACAACATCAGCGTCGATGACCACGGCACCAATCAACAAAGTACCCACAGTCGATTCCACCACTACTGGTGCGCCTACAGACTTTCTGGGGTCTTCTGACAACGACATCATAGATCGTGGTGTCATCTCGGAAGATCTAGCAGTCGAGCTCCTGAGCATATGGCGCACCGAGCTCGTCGCTGCATGTCCAGGCATCACGATTCCCAAACAATGGGACGTGTTCGAGCTCCGCGCAAACAAGCCTGCGCTCTTCCATGCAATTATGGCCGCGGCTGCGCACTCGAAAGGTTCTGCCCTGTCGGACAGGTTACATGAAGAAACCGTCCTTCTCTACGCACGTTCAGCCTTCATCAAGGGCGAGAAGTCGGTTCAAGCTATCCAAGCGCTCATCGTCACAGTCACATACTACTCACCATCGAAAACACCAGGCCAGCTGCAGATCTATCAGTGGGTCAACATGGCCGCGTCGATGGCACTGGAGTTGGGCTTGACATCCAAACCCAGAACGCACGAGCAACTCCCCAAACGTGCAATTCGATCGCTCCAGAAGATTTCTTCGCCCGAGGAATTGCTCGAGCACTGCCGTACTATCCTCTTACTCTACATCATCAGCGCAGGCTTCTCGATGCGACTCAAACGACCCAACATACTGCTGTTCAACAGCTGGATGGAAGAGTGCTTCAACATACTGGAAAAGTCAAAGCTCTTGGACGATAAGAGGATAGTGGCGTGGTTGAAGCTTCAGAGGATAGCCGACGAAGCGAACACTGCCTTTGGTTTTGACGACGCAAGCACGAGCTTTAGTCTTTCAGAGCTTCGCATGCAGATCATACTGCGAATCTTCGATCGGCGGATGCAAGACTGGAGAAAAGGGATTCCAGATGATGTCATGACGCTGAACTTACAGATAGAGTACTACTCCGACATGCTATCCATGTGGGAATTCGGAATGGATGGGGGTCGCTACGACGGTAAGTCAAAACATGCATATAACATCTACCCCATCTAACACAACCCAGTCATCGAATTCCGCAACCGCCACATCACCCTCCCCGCCCTCGACGACGACTGCGTGCAACCCGAATCCCTCCTCTCGCGCTCCGCCCTCCAAATCAACGCAACCACAAAAT
The DNA here is from genome assembly GCA_022609215.1 of Alternaria triticina. NCBI lineage: Eukaryota > Fungi > Ascomycota > Dothideomycetes > Pleosporales > Pleosporaceae > Alternaria > Alternaria triticina. The sequence continues at coordinate 51,757 of JAGKPX010000064.1, forward strand.
GCATCTCGGCCGCCCACACCATCCTCGACTTCTTCATCGCCGTTCCCGTCGACAAATTGCGCAAATCGCCAAACGCCCTCTACGTCCGCGCCGTGTACTCCCTAGTCACCCTCATGAAAGCCGAGTACGCGGTAGGCACCGACGCGGAAATGGGCGAGCTGCTCGAGAGCCAGAGCCTCAAAGTGAGTTATTATCTTGACACTGTGCTCGATAAGACGAATGAGGCGGGTGGGCCACAGGAGTGTAGAGTCAGGGTGCCGAGCCATTGGAACTTTTTGCTACAAGAGAAGTTGAAGAGTTGGTGGGATGAATATCAGGTTTGGAGGAAGGAGGGGAGGCATCTTAAGAGGAGGAAGAAGATGGGGGGTGGAGATGAGATGAAGACAGCGAGTGGGAATCAGACTCCTGCGTTCGCGGAGCAGAATGTGCAGGTCGCGGCTACTTCCGCGTCTACGATCGATCCAAGTCAGGTTGCGGCACAGCAGCAGCAACAACACCAACCTGCTCCTCCTTCTCTCCCCGCGTCGTCTTTTACTCTGGGTAGCGCGTATCCTACGCCCACACCATGGAACGCGAGTGACATGGCCATTGACCCGCAACCCATCAGCGACCAAACGGCTTTCACGACGGATATGGGCGACTTCTCAGCGGCGTTTCAAAACGGAGATTTGTATCTGTGGAATGATATGACGGCGGATAATTTTGGGGGGTGGGTTCCTCAGGGGGGTTCGTATGGTGGCGGTGCAGGGTTTGGGGGGATGAATGGTGGTATGTTCTGAGATCGTTCAAAGTATATATGACCTTTTGTCTTGGAAGTTGATATGAAGACTGAGTTCCTTGCTGCAAATGTGACTGTATTCGACATAAGTACATGTCTAAAGAACATCCATCGTCCATGACACACATAGTCACCCTATCTACAATTTCTTCAACCCGCCCTCAACCCACTCGATGACTTTCTCCAATAACCCGACATCAGCCTTGGCCTGCTCCAGCGCCTCCTCTCCCTCAACAACAAGTGCGCCACCACCCGAAGACAGCTCCTTCTGGAACCGCGCAGCAGTCTGCTTCAGCACGTCTAGATATTGCGACTGAATGCTATGATTACTGTTCAACTCCTTGATACCAAGTGTCTCATGTAGATGCTTCGCCTGGAGTAGCAGATAGTAGAAATTGAGAGCTGCAACGTAGAAACCAAGTTCTTGGCGGAATTGCATCCATGACTCTTCTAGGACTGCATCGGCGGCGTATTGCTTGGTGAGATCAGGCCATAGGAAGGGCGCAACGGTAGACAGCGCGACTGGTGTGGCGAAGATGTTGGTTTCTTCGTGTTCGTCGTCTGCTGATTGGGGACGCGGGGCGTTGGCCTCGAGGGTCTCGCCTTTGAGCCACGATACCGCGCTCGCTTTGAGGTTCTCGTACGGGCAGTGTTCTAGCGTGTCGCGGATGAAGGTTAGGCGGACAAGATCGTGGGGATGTGAGCGCAGAACTGTTGTGGTGAGGTAATGCGCATGCCCGCGTAAGCTTGGAGACGGCGAGTTTGCGGAGATGAGCGAGATTGTTTGGAGATATTGGGCAAATGACTCATCGTCTTTGGGCTCGCCGATGTTGTTCTTTTCGAGTGCAATGAGACCGAATGTAAGAACCGTGTCGAGCAATGCTTCGGGCTCCATGCCGACGGTCTGTTGCCCGAGAGTTCCGATGAAGTTGCTGAGTATTGTGGCGTGTCCGGGGAAGATCGCAATTGAAGACGACTCATCTTGCTTGGCTGAAGCGTACAGTTCTTGTTTGACATTTTGCGCGGCGATAAGCAGAAGAGCACCAGTTCGTGACAGCGGTATATCGGCAGCCTTGGCTGGTGGCTCGTCCTCAGTCCCTGGGATACCTCGCTTCTCATCTTCCGTGTCCATCACAGTCCGCAGCAGCTCGTTGTACTTCAACCCAAGGTCCTGAGTCAAGGCTACAATTTGTCCAAGGATCGCAACTCTGGAAGTAAGGTCTTCCTCTTCCGCGAACCTATCCGCGTATTTCTTGTAGTTGGGCTTGTTCGGTATCCGCTGGGGCTCGTACCGCTCCATCAGTCTGCTGGCCCACGCGAGACCTGGAACGTCATCGTCTGATGCCAGTGACAAGACGTAATCCTCGAGGATATGCGTGAGGAATGACTGGAGTAGGCGATTGACAAGATCATTTTCCTCACTGCTCCGCGCGTCGCTCTGTGCCTCCGGATCTGGCTCCGATTGGTTAGTGTTTACACGTAGCAGGTTTCCACTGCTTCGTCTTGAAGGCAAATGCGGCCTCTTAGTACCGGAAAGCGTCTTGACGAACTTGACAGCGGATAGGGTGAGGTCTTCAATGTGCGTGTTGGCCCTGTTGTATGCGAGCAGTGCAGCCTGCAGACTGGTAGACAGGAACCGGCTCGGATATTTCGTCTTGACCCGTCGATGTAGCGTTGCAAGTATAGTCAAGAGGACCTCAAACTTTAGTACCGTAAGTGGCGGGACTACGGCTGGTTGGAAGGCAGGACTTGTGCTCGATTCGCCCATTCCGACTTCTGCCGCTTTCTTGCTCCCGCTGGTGTCTGCATCATCATCTTCTTCGTCGGTGTGATCGTGTGGGTCTTCAAATTCCAGTAGTCGCAGTGCCTCTGTCACTTTCAAAACACACTCCCTGGGGTTGCCCTTTGCGGCAATGTCTTGCAAACAATCTTCCGACAGTGGGAGCAGCGGAAGGAGCAGATGTATCAAATCCCAGCCGATAGTCGCAGTAAGCTCTGCATCTTGAAGAACCTCGTGTAGGATCGGCAGATTCTCCTCGGACAAGTTGTATTCAATAATAGTAAGATAGGTGATGGGATCGGTAACCGGCGGACGTGAGGCTAGAAGCGGATGTTCGTCCTTCTGGGCAGGAACCTGGATCTCGGCCATGACTCGTGCTCTTGCTTGTGTGTCCGGGCAGCGTATACTGGATGGTAAGTAAAGTCGAATCGAGCAGAAAGTGATCGAGAGTAGGGCGTCGGTGGAAACTGGGATGTTGAGGGTGAATGTACCTAGAAATGTTGGATTGGGGCTGGGCCCTGACGCAATGCCTACCAGCCCACCACTAGATTCGCGTGCACGCTAGTCCCCGCTTCCGCCAAGACGATCGCTCTTGCCAAAGTTCACCGCGGAGGCGCCTTGTAGCTCTCACACAACGAATCGCATCCACGACAGACACATTGCCCGCCATGGACGAGAAAGAAGAGACCAACGAGCCCCTCGACCTTGTGCGTCTCTGCATTGACGAAGTCGTCATTGTCAAATTGCGCGGCGACCGCGAACTCAAGGGCAGACTACACGTGAGTCGCGAAGCTGTAGCTTCTAGATGTGAACGTGCATAGCTAACAGCATGTCTAGGCATACGACTCGCATTGCAACCTCGTTCTCGGAGACGTCGAGGAAACCATATACATTGCGGAGGAGGAAGACGAGGACCAGGAGCCTCGCGTGCGGACAGTCAAGAAGCAGAGCGAGATGCTGTTCGTCAGAGGTGAGAGATGTACAGGGTTCGTGAGATGACGTGAAGCTGACAGTATGCCAGGTGACTCGGTAGTCCTGATCGCACCGGCAGCGGAAGCAACACAATGATCAGCATTTCACGGTTTCTCGCACGAATCGAATTTCGACATAACAACGGCGTAATTGGCTTGCCGAGGTGAAAAGGGCAATGACGGGGCGAAAAGCAGTCACGATTGAGATACCCGAATGCTTGCATGGTGAGGCGCATTCGCTGGGGCAGACTTGGGGTGGAGGATAGCAAACGTGTATATGGAGGTTTCCGGCGTTCAGCACAGGCTTGGACGTGTCATCTGAACCTCTCTCAACGACCATGAGATGATGCCCACCAAACAAACATCATCAAGTACAATGGAAACCCATACGAAGTCTCAAACCTAGGCCAGAAGTACACGCACATCCACAATCGAGTTCGTTCACTACAAGGTGTTCGCACTCATCACTCAAGGTCAAACGTTGTTGAAGATGCAAGTATTAAGCGCTTTTCTTGACTCTACTGAAAAGCCCAAACTAAGAGCTTCATTGTGCCATGCGTAACGCAGATAGAGAAACCCCATACGCACATAGTGCGGTGTCCATGTAACTCCTGTGCGTCGAAGAATCGCCGATCGCTGAAACCCGACCCAAGAGGAGTGACAAAAGGAGAAAAGGGAAAAAAGACGGCCACCAGAAGGAGAATACCGCGTGAGTTGGAGAATTAGACTAATGGGAGTGGGTGTTCATGACCTCGTTTCGTCGTGATACGGTCCGGAAGCGCTTTCCAAAGCAAGTACATACAGTCGAAGGGAAGTTTGCCAGCTGCCAGGGTATGGGTGACGGTGACGAGAGAGTAAGAACCAGTGACGGAGGGAACGAAAAGACTCAGGCCGGATAACCATAAACTCCATGCACCGGGTGTCCGAACGAGGGTTGGACTAATGTAGACTGGGAAGATTGCTGGTGTTGACCCTGTTCCAAGAAGCCGCCAAAGCGCCGGGTATCCGTGAACAATAAGCAAGAATGGAGAAGATTTCGATGGTGACCATGTTGGTGCTGATGCTGAGTTGTAGCAGACCGGTTGACTTGTACTGCCTGGCTCTTGACGGGCAGGTGCTGGTGGATGCCCTCGGAGAGATGCGCGATCACACGAGCCCTGAGCCACGTTAGAACACAGTCAAGTCAGAGCCATGTGGAGACAAGTGTATTCACTTTCGCCTCCAAGTCTGGCTGGCAAGGCTGTCCCTAGACACAAATGGCAGCGAGAAGCCCTTTGATACCTCTGCCTCGACGAATATGGAAGCACGCTTATAGCGCTTGTCGGTGTACTTCTCGTACACAGCCGCGTGGTGCTTTTGTGGGTTGTCGCAGCACTCAAGGATGACGGAGATGAGGTGTCGCAGTTGGGTCAGTGTGTACCCGGAGTAGTGTACGTGTGCTTGCGACTAGGGGATGTTAGCATGGTCTGATATAGTGCATGGATACAAGCTTACCCAGTCACCCTTCTTCAGCATGAAGCGGGCAAGGCAGTGAGCACCGGCCGACAGAAAGCTAGGAGCGCAACCCACGAAGCGCTCATCCATGACGGTGATCTCCAAGAAGTACTTGGATAGGGTACGAGTCTCCAGGTCGTAGTCATCTGCTTTGCTGATACGGCGAAGGAAGCTCATTGGGCCAGGCCAACCCAGCTCGAACTGAAGCATGCTGAGCATGAAGCGCTCAGCCTTCAGGACCTCATCGGCAGTGTAGGCACCGTCGACCATGTATACGATCTCTTGTACTGACGGGCAGTTGATCTCCTCGTACTTTGCGGCGACGAACAGCGCGGTGGCACCGACCAGTTGAAGCTTGCCAAGTGAAACGACCTTGCAAGAAAGGAAACGGTCGACGTAGTTGACGGCGAGGAAAAGAGTCTCGGGCAGAAGGGTAAAGCGGTTGTGAACTTGAACGAGCCAGTCCATCAAGACGGATCGCATCGACCATTGGATCTCGGCCTGGTGGTCCATGTAAGAAGCGTTGGGCTTCATGCGCTCTTCAAGGGCGTGCATGTACTCGAAAATCTCGTCGCCGTATTCAGCGACCATGGAGGTATCCCACTGCTCATCCTCCACGTCTTCGGCACTCCGATTCGCTTCGACGAAGATCCGAGCAGCCTCAAGTTCGCGTTGTGTCTTTGCAGTGACCCTAGGCGCAAGGACAAGGGTGACACCGCCAGTTGTGTTGTCGCCGCGCGATCGCAGGGACCGGGCAGTAGTGTAGCCGTCGGCATCGTAGTACTCTTCGTCTTCCTCCTCGTCCCAGTACTCTTCTTGGTCGAGACCGTTCAGGCCGTTGACCTTGGCGAGTTCCTCATTGCGCTCCTGCTCTAGGACGCGCGCCTGCTCCTCGAGAGCATCTAGGTATTCGTACCTGTCGTCCGCCCCGTTTTTTGACTCGGCTTTCTCTTCCTCTTCAGGGATGGTCGTTGGTTGCTGGGACTGTGCTGAGGCACGGTCCACGTTGGGAAATGAAGATGGCTGGGTAGGGAGAGGTTGGCGAGCAGGTACATCTACGAGAGTTGTTGTGTCGTTAAGGGGTTCTGATTGTGGCTCCTTGAAGACGGCTGTGGAGGACTTCTTGGTGATGACCTTGCGGACCTCGGCGGCCGGCTGGCTGGCGTTGACGGTGGTAGATTTGGTAACAGCAGACGCGACGTCGCTTGCCTCTATTGACGCGTTCGCCTTGGCTGTGACGTTTGCCAGAGGGCGTTGCGCCGGTCGTGCTAACGCGCCAGGCTTTGTGGTGATCTCCTTGACTGTGACGGCAGAGTTGTCCTTGAGCACCTCAAGACCCTTCTTCTTCCCATTGACCTGCATGTCATCCTTTGTTATGGGTTGCCGCGTGTTGCTGACGTCTCCAAACACGGTCCGCTTGGCTGCGGCCGCCTTGATGCCGCCGACCTGCATCAGTGTGGACAGCGCTGGTGTTGACTTGTTGCGCGAATGCAGAGTCTTGCCGGCAGGTAATTGGGGCGGCGCGTTCTCGTCGCGTACTCGGAGAGCCCGCGCAGGACGTTGAGGCTGTGAAAAAGTCTGTCAGCGGCTGTGAAAGGAAGGTTGTCTGGGTGACCATGAAAAGACTGGAGATGAAGTCGCCAGCCTCGGAACGCGTCCACGCACCGCCATGCCGCCAAAGTGAGAGTAAACAAAGAGAGAGCAGTCTTACCTTTGCGTCCATTATGTTCTGGTCTGTCGATTAAAGACGATAGTCTTGGAATGTATATTGTGTTGACAGCGACGGTTGCGAAGTGGACGATAGGGGCAGCGGAGGTGGAGCGCTACAAAACAGTGGCCGATATAAAGAAACTCTCCATCTAAGTTGGCGACGATGAGATAGACGGGTCGACGTTGTCGAATGGCACGAGGAGTGGTGTTGACGACAACAAGAGCTTGTAAACTTATATGGGAGCTTGGAGCTATGCGCGTTTGGATGGGCAATGTTGTTTATTTACTGGGCACTATCCCCGAGCGGCCCTAGTGATGATGCACGGGCCGCACCTTCCCGATATGCTTCCGGAGCTGACAGGCACGTCATCTCGCCGAGGCAAACGCGAACTCCAACATCATCACAAAAGACGTCCTAAGATTGCGCTTCCGCACATTGCGAACCTCCCGCTCTATAAACTTTCGCACAGTCTCCGAGTGCTACCGAGAGTATATTTTGACACTTTTCAGGGTTTTCGGACACTCACCTGTAGATTTACACGTACCCCGCCAAAAGACGCGCTGATAGTGGATTAAGTCAGCTTGAATCGCGGAATCACGTGACAGGGTCCCTCTTACGTCTCTGTTGTAAACATCCTGTTTATGCGCTCTATTGCCATAACAACACATATCGTCATACTCCAGGTGCTTTGGATGGCCTCAATTGTGGTCGCGACCAGAAGGGTGGTCTGGAACTCGTAAACACGACCCGCCGTCGGGCGCCCACACCCAGTCGATCAGCGCACTGCCACCAGATGTCAAACGGCAGCCTGCGCTTGCCTTTGTTGCGCCGGCGTTGTCCCAGGCAGCGTGGAGGAAGGTAATGCGTCTGGGGAACGTTGAAAGGCCTGAAACCGGCGCCGTTATCGCGTCTTTCCTTTGCTTTGTCCCCGCGGGCTGTATAGGCCGAGAAGCTCACCGACTTTGAACTGTGTGGACCGATCCCATCCGTAGCGAGATCGCATGGAGCCAAAAATGCGCACAACGTCTTTCGAAATGGTCCGCGACCGGGGTCCCTTCTGAAACGTGTTTGCGCAAAGTGCGGGAGACATGCTGTTCAGACTTCTTGATCGACCCCTCATCACTTAGACTGGTTGTCCGAGCTTCACGCCACGGATTTGCGAAGTCGCATGCCGCGCTACATATGTACCCTCGCCATGATCCGCTCGCGCACATGCAGGGTCGGAATCTGAGAAGCAAGATAACAAACGGCGATAATCCGGTCAAAGCATGGCTTCCACACCACAGCGGGTGTGTAGACTATCCGCGGCTTGATTCCTGCGCTTGCGCTACCATCGTCATGAAAGTGTGGGTCCGAGATCATCAGACGATTGCGGGAGCACATGTAGACATAATTCCTTGGTCGCGTAATTCATAAGTAGCACGAGCCTCTAGGGAATCCTGTGGCGACTCATTCAGGGACGGTTGTCTGCAAAGGGGAACTACGGAAGCAGGCGTGTGGCATTGAGTGTCACACGGAGATCTCTCCAATAGACGCCCGGCACCAGTTGCCAACGAATCCACAGCGCTTCACCCACTTTCGGGACCGGAAGCTTCCTTAGCACTCTGACTAGAATTCTGTGTGAAGGCGACCCGGAATGTAGTATTCGAGTACTCCATGTGCTCGAGATGGCACATCGGGGTATCAGGGTGCTAAAGCTCGTCCTGTCCATATTCACATGGAACGTACGCATCTCGACCAGCACGCCGCGTATCCGCCCATTGGTCATGTTTGACCTTGTTGAGATCGGCTCTCTTGCGCAGGTATAGTCAACAAGCGATTGAGTTGTCCTGTGGCATGCATTCTAGTCCCCGTCTACCATTGGGCGCATAGCTGCCGCCGAGTTGTCCCATGTTTCGACCTCAAAGACAGGCACACCAGATGGGACGAAAGCTGGGGACTTGCTCAGCTGCTATGCACTCTCCGTCCTTTTGCGTGACTGAGGGACTGAGGTGGGCTGTTTCGTGTAGTAGTGTATGTACTAGTTACCAATGGAGGCGCAATCGCATATATGCAGCGGGGAGGATGCGCTGTACTGTTTAAACCGTTTTGATGATATAAATTTACATGGCAGAATCCGGAAGTGTGTGTAAAGGCGACCGCTATTTGGTTTGAGGCGCATTCGGAAAGTACGTCGTGACCTGGAGTGGTCATTAGTCGGTGTCTCTATTGTTCGCTTGCGAACATCTCCCATCTGCAACCCACCCTCCACACCATTCTCCTCCGTCCCACACCACCTCTTCTCTGTAAGCCTCAACCCTTTCCATCAAGCCTGTGACCCGTCTGAGATCGCTCTCTGGCGCTCAGATAGAGTCAATCCTGCCCTGCGCATTCCGGTCGCTAACCTGACGTGCGCAGCCAGCGGCGGTACACTCACGCAATCGGATCGACGCATCCACAGCCCATCCAGCGCTCTAGACATATCTGTTGGTAAGTACATCTCTCCATAGGCCTTTGCGACCGGCTTGGGCTCGACAGGTGACTGCGACGCCGCCCCCTGGGTGTTCCGCGCTGTCGTCACCTTCTCCCTGTAGTCCGCAACTGGCCAGCGGTGACGAGCCCCCAACCGCCTCCAGCCCGGCACAGGCTGCGCAGAACAACGCGAGAAGCACTCGGAAGGCCATCAAACCTCATCAGCGACCATCTGCTAACATGTTACCTCCCAGACCCGACGCCCGTTTATCCTTCCCCGACCGCCATCCGTCCCAAGCCCTTGCGACACCGGCAGGATCGGTGCGCCGCCCAACCACACACACATACACAAGCTCGGTTTAGAGGCTTTGGAATACACTCTCAACCCCAGAGACATTGGCATGCAAGTTTCCAACATGCTTGCGGAACCTCGGCCTGCGGGCGCACAACGCTGCCCTGAGGTGGAAGAGCTCCTAGCGGGCCGACACCACGACGCCATGCAGCTGGAGTCTGGCTACGACATGCTGCCCCAGAGAGAAGACTCTGGCATCATGGATGTCTACCCGAGTACCGAAACCGGCTCGGCGCACGACTCCCTGTCGCCCTCCAAGCAGACGCCCAAGAAGCACGTCAGCTTCGAACTGCTGCTCCCTCAGTCGCCAGCACACAAGGCCCGACTACCCATGCGGGTCGACATATACCCTCACGACACCACAGACTCCATCATCACAACAGTCAAGAACTTCTACGGTCTGTATGAGCGTCGAGGCGTCATCTTCGAGGACCGCCACGGCAACACGCTGATTGCGCGCTTCGAGAACTTTGAACATGGCATGACCGTCTACGTCCGAGTCTCCCCAGAGACTCTTGATGCAGACGACTTCTCTCCTGATCCGCGCCAGCAGACCATCTCGCCCCGTCGCGCTCGACCCCACCTCGACGAAGCCTTCCAGATGCTACCGCCGATCCAGCATCACCAAGGCTCGAGAGCGGGGTCCCGCCATGCGCGCCAGAGCCACTCCCCACATCGTGGTCGGAGGAGCGCGTCCATCAACAAGCGCATGCGCCCGTCTATAAAGAGTCGCGGAAACAGCTCGCACGGAAGCTTCGCTGACGCCAATGGCGACGGCTACAGCGACAGCGACGACGAGCATGGCTCTGTCAGCAGCTCGCGACGCTCAAGGAAAGAGCCATTGGCGAGCGCTGAGATTAGCGTTGACAACATTGTCGAGGGAGGCCGCCGAAAGCGTGCCAAATTCGACAGCTCGGTAAGTACCTACAGTGGGCATGTATCGTGCATTAGTCTGACACTCGTTCCTTTCATTAGGAGCTGCCTCTGTTCGTACCGCCTCAAGTTCCCATGAATGCTTCACAGTCGTCCGTATCTCCCCAGCGACGCATCAGCGGAAACACTGCTGGCTCGCCATACTCTGCCAACCAGCAGACATTCTCATACTCGCATCCGCTGCCCTCCCCACAGAGCTACGGTCAGGGCGACAGTTCATATCTGCAAGGACTAGTCACACCATACTCTGCGGCTAGTAGTCAGGCTCAGGGATACAAGTCTCGCGCGCGTGGCTCAGCTCAGCACTCCCACTACCGCTACTCTGGCAGCGGTGGAGTCCTTCCTACCCCTGACACCACCCTTGCGAGTATCAGCGTCATCTCTGATGAGGATGTCGCTCGTCAGCTCATGCGCTTGGGTGATGCGTCCAACTTCTCCGGCCACGGTCGCACGTCAACCTCTACACTCGATGATGCCTTTAGCGGAAAGGCTGCGGCATCCTCAAGTGACGAGAGCGCCGATGGTAGCGATGACGAGAGTGAGCTCCCTCCTCTCCCGTACAACATGGCTCGTGCAATGAACGACCATACACGTGTCTACGACGAAGCCGAGAGCAGTGGTGAGGACTATGAGGACGACCGAGATGGCTCCTTCAAGGGCGCCAGTGATGAGATGATTGCCGATGAACACAACCACCGCGTGCACGCCGGTATCATCAAGGCTCGCTCCGTGTCGAGCAAGTCTGGCAAGTCCGGCAAGCCTCGTGCCACCTCAAAGAGCAAGTCCAAGGTCAACGGCACCACCAAGGCCCCAATGTCACCGTCTTCCCTCCCCTCTCAGTCGCGCAAGGCTTCCAACGCATCTCTGAACTTCCAGCATCAGCTCGGCGTCGATGAGGAGGATCTCTCGAGTAAGCCACGCTGCCAGCGCTGCCGCAAGAGCAAGAAGGGCTGTGACCGCCAGCGACCATGCCAGCGCTGCAAAGACGCCGGAATCGGTGCCGACGGATGTGTCAGCGAAGACGAGGGCAACGGCAGAAAGGGTCGTTACGGACGCCACATGGGGGTCTCTGTCAAGAAGAACTCAGTCTCGTCGGCAACCTCCATGGCGCCGCCCCCGATGCACGACTACCACATGCCGATGCAGGATGCTTACTCCATGAGCACGGCACTGGACAAGAGCAAGAAGCGCAAGAGGTAGCGGTCAGACATTGTCAACTCGCATCACGCTTCTCGCTACAAGGTAGTCTTCACCACACTTCACTCACACTCTTCTCTGGCGTTTTGAATAGCGAGCTCTCGCATTGCATTATTGGGTGGTATCTTGAGCGACTGCCCGTCCTCTCCTTTGAACAAGAGTAAAAGTGTCTTTTCGCACGCTATTCTTATCGTTGCGCAGCAATGCGTGAGCACAAGTTGAAATTGCTATGGTGTTGCCGGTTAGAGTTGGGTGGGACTGGTCAGCGATATGGGCGGCACAGGCTGGGTAGAGGTTTTGGGCGGATTGGGAACGGAGTGTAGGGGTTGTCTATGTGCTTGCTTTGGCGACTCCATATGTTCTACTTACGACTTGTTTGATACAATAGGGATTTTGTGTGCAATAGTCAACAAAGAAATTTCAAAATCAGACGGTCGCTGCATGTGGTGATACAAACATGAAATGAATGACTATTTGATACGATCAGGTAAAATACCCAAAAATTAACAACTCCATACCAACAACAGACGTCGAGGTATTCATGCACTCAGGAGGATCGTCGTCAAGGCCACTTATGTCATCTGCATGTACCTGTACGGCACGACCCTATGCACCGGTGAGGATTTGGTAACGGCACCCGGGGGTACACAGCATAAGCGCAGGCTCCGAAACGTCATGCGAACCTCGTGCCACGACAGATGACAGTTGCGGCGACCAAGGCACGTTGATGTCATTCAACAGTCTGGGAAGGCCATGAGCTATCTACCACTAAGCCAGCACCAGAGTGTCAGCCCTGAGGATCGGTCCGGGCTATTTTGAGACGAGAGGGAAAGCTTAAGTCGGCAGGACGGGATGCAGGTGTGAGCCACAACCCCACTTACATCCCATTTCTGACTAGCGCGAACTGAGACGGACCCGAGAGGCTGTGCATCGTTTCTGCCTGCAATTATCCCTCGCGGTCAGGCGTGCCTCTTGTTGGGCGGACAAGCCTCGTCTCGTCATACTTACAGCTTACACGCTCCTTCACTCTGCCCACCCTCTCTGTAGCCTCTCTCCCACCACGCAATGAGAGGTTGCACGTCGACGGACACCACCAATTGCTACTCTCGTTGATTCCACCCCAGCCACACTTGACGCTTCGACCGTCGATCAGCCCCACAGAACGCGACCGTGATGGCTGAAGGGTCAATCAAGTCGAGGATTGCTGCGCTCAACCTCGAGGAGGTGCACACTCCTACACCGGGCGCCAAGCCGACCTACTCCTACGATGCGTCGACTGCAAGGAAGAAGCCACCACCGCCGCCGCCCAGCGCGCGCCCACCTGCCTACTCGCGCCAGACAGTCAACAACCCGCCCGTCCTGAGCAATGCGCCCACCTCCGCGCGACAACTCGGCAATCAGCCCATTGTAGTGAACGAATCCGAAAAACCAAAAGTCTCGCCCGCGCTGCCACCTCGTCCGCCTCCGCGCAATGCCAGCACGCCTCGCCAAACATTAACACTGCCTCCGCGTAAGGCGTCGGAATCAAGCGTGCGCAGGCGCGAGTCAAACGAGTCAATTTCCACAATCGCGTCAGGTATATCAACGCTGTCATTGGGTTCTGTGAAGACGAATGGCTCAGGATATAGCAATGGAAGTACGGGCACAGTATATCAGGTCAGGGCTCCGGCCTATGATCCGTCAAAGCTGCCACCGCTGCCAGCCAAGAAAGCACCCGAGGACCCTAAACAGAGCAAGGCGACGTTGAATGCTATGAAGAGCAAGAGAGATTATGTGCCTTCTCGGGAACTGCCCCCTCAGCTCAAGACCCCCAGTGAGTAGACTACAGTTGTGGCACGCATTAAGAGCACTGCTAACATGATGCCGTGCAGACCTACCGGCAAGACCCTCTTTACCTCCTAGACAGTCCATCGTTCGCGAGCGATCACCTCAGCCTGTGCCAGCGCTGCCACAGAGGCAATCCTCAAACGACACCTCTCGAACAAACAGAGTGATCGCACCACCGCCACCGCGACGGTCAGCGTTGGACATGGGCTTCAACAATAAGGCCGCTACACCCCCACCTGTGCCTTCAACTCGCCCACCAGCAGTTACATCCGATTCAGCCCCGGCTCTTGGTGCACCACCACCTGTTCCCATGTCGTCCAGACCGAACCTCAGCGCCCTCATGGCTTCCAAGCCGAAACAAGGTGCTGCTCCATCAAGTTGCCTGAAGTGTCGGGACTTCTCAGGTCCAGACAATCACGCTGCGCAGTTCCCTCGTACCCAACTTCCCAACTCAGACGTGGGCTGGCTTGCTCATCAACTATGCTCACAGTTTCCTTCACCTACAGACAAGGCTCGAGCGATCTTCACCTGGCTTCATCACAACGTCGACTACGATGCTCACTCGTTCTTCAATAACACGGTCATGCCTACTACACCCGAAAAGACAATTGCATCAGGCCTGGCAGTATGCGAAGGTTATGCCGGTCTATTCGCTGCTCTGGCTCTGAAAGCTGGGTTGGAAGCTATGGTATGTTCCGGTGCGTGCAAGGGCTACGGTCATGCACCTTTGGAGCCTGGTCAGCCTATACCACCTTATGAATCAACACATGCCTGGAACGCTGTCAAGATCGATAACGGAGAATGGAAGCTTATTGATCCCTGTTGGGGAGCTGGACACCTAGGGTGTCGTAATAAGGGCGAAGGGTAAGCTTTTCGAGATGATACTTGTTCTGCAGTTCACCACCCGTCAATCAAGGGCTGACATCCACTAGATACGTACGAGCCTTCGCTCCGCAACATTTCATCATGGACAACAACGACTTCGGGTTGAAACACTACCCCGGAGAAGCCTCCCACCAATTCCGCACCGATGGACGCATCATGTCATACGAAGAGTTCATGCGACATGACGAGGGCGGGCGCCTCTTCCTCTGTGGAAATGGCATGAAGCTTCACGGCTTCGGCGAGCAAACCTTTGAACCATCACAAGCCAAGATCAAAGTAAACGACCCCTACGCACCAGCAGTAGTCCGGTTCCAAATGTCATACATCTGCCCGCACTGGGATCCCCAGATCAACGGAAAGGGTCCGCCCTACATTATGCTCCTAAGCGTTGCCGGCAGGGACGGCCGAAAGCCAGACTACAAGCCGTTGAATACCGACGGGCGCACTTGGTGGCTCGAATTCCCGCGCATTGACCTCGGTGCGCCGGGCCAGAAGATTTCGATTGTGGCCGTGACAGAATTTAATAAGAAGGACGCACGTGGGTTGAGCCTGGCTACTTGGAACAACAAGAGGGCGTACTCGTGTATGTTTGGCAGTGTGGCCCAGTGGGAGCTTGTTTGATGCGGAGCTGGGAATGTCGCGTTATCAGTCGAGGCGCACGCGACTTGCGCCTCGTGGTTGACGGAGCGCGATGACATGGAACGATTGTATGGATACCCTGGACTTTTTGATTTGCTTTTAGGTGATGAGGCGGGCTTAGTTAGATGAATACGCGTAATGAACATGAGTTATTCTTCCTTCTGTCTCCTTTCCAAGTGAACGTCATTCAAGGGAAAGCGGAGCGCGTGCCTATCTAGATACTTTAACAGAGAGAAGATACACCCGAAGTCTAGGTAGCTCTTACACATTCCAGAAGATCCAGCATCTCAAGCTCTTGTAGTCTATACCCCCTATTCGCTTTTGTTTGTTTTCTTCCATGTGCAGGGTACCTTGGCGCAACTTGTAACCGGGTGTCCCTTCCCAGGTTTTATGCTGAGCATGTGAAGACGGCCGTTGAGGCTAGACTGTGGCTGACCACTGCGTTAGCGCGAAAGCACGACCCGCGAAATAGTTAGGTTGGGGTTACAACGGACTCGGGATCACCGCTCCACCTCCAACACGTCCGATCTACCGCAAACATGGCGAGCGCTTTCGTCGGATTGTCGGTCGCGGTGACGCTGCGGGCTCCCCCAGGTGCTGTCGTCGAGGGTGTGGTCAGCGCTGTGGACCAGCAGACAGCTACACTCGTTCTCCAAGATGGTACACCGCAGCCAGAATTCGCGAATATGGGCATACGCTGACGTCTGCAGTCTTCTTCCCCAACTCCGGTCACCGTGTCGCTTCCTACACGGTAGAGGGACAAATGATTGCAGACATCAAGGTCAATCCGTCGCCGCCCGCTCCTCCCCAACCTCTGCCCACGCGATCAGGCCCGCAGGCATACTCACACTCGCAGTATCCTCAGAGCCATGCCCAGCGCCAGTCGCAGCATATGGGCCAACAAGTTCCGCATCTTGTTAGCCAGCCGTCCGGGATCCCGCCTGCAGGCGCACCTGCCTACCAGAATGCTCGTCAAGCGCCTCGCCAGACCGCTCCTCAGCCAGCTCAAGCCGCGCCTTTTGTCGATCCTGCAATTCTCAGTATGGGAAAGCGCACCTCTACCGCTCCTATCTTAGGTGGTCCCGTTTCCGCAACCCCTCAGGAAGCTCCTGCGACGCCTATAAAACCTGTGGCTGCTGCGAGCGCGGCGGCTGTACCGAAGAACACGTCCTCGTTTGCAGGCCATGCGAAGCAACACAACGTCCGAAAGCCGAGTGCTGCGACTTTGGAAGGTCCATTCTCGTCCCTGGATATTGCAGATGCTGAGGAGGCGGACAGTGAGGCGCGGACAGCACAGGTGAATGCGCGAAGGGCAAGCATCACCAAGACGAGGACCGGCAAGCCTATGGATGACCCCAGCCCGCAGAAGAACGACGACAATGGCAAGAAGACTCGAAGAGGGGGCAAGTCTCGTAAGAAGGAACTTGCCGCTCAAGAGAGGAAGAACGGTGATGTTGAGGCGGTCAAGAAAGGGTATGTGGGATTTTGAACATCAGGTCTTCTGTCGCATGTCCAAGAGCTAACCTCTACTAGCAAAGGCAATGGTTGGAGAAACACTCCCATGCTGCAAGCCGCCGAACAGTCCCAAACGAGAACTCCTGGCGTCATTGGCGGCAGAGTCGGTCTCGCAGCGGCGAACGCGTCGAATCGCAAAACGAAACGGCAACAGGCGCTCGAAGCTACGAACGGCTGGGCTACAGAAGATGCGACCGATATTCAGGACATGCCTGAATTCGACTTCCAGAGTAACCTCTCGAAGTTTGACAAGCGAACAGTGTTCAATCAGATTAGGAATGAGGACACCACTGCAGACGAGGACCGTCTGGTCAGCTTCAATCGCTTGGCAAGACCTGGTACACACGGCGGAAAGAACCTTCATCCTACTGAAAACGTGTTGGATCGGAAGCTGAAAAGCACGACCAACACAAGCTCAGAGGAGGAAGAGGAGGACTTTGGCAGCGGACGTAACTCTAGACGGGCAATGTCCAGGGCTTCAGTCAAGATGGCGCCAACAAGGCAAGGCAGCGTACAGGCTGACATGGATATGATGGGCTCAGGCGTCTTGCCGCGCACTAACCGTTCGTTCATCAACCGACCCTACACGTCCTCACATGCTACTGGCAGCCCTAGGCCAGGGCGCGTTGCTTCACCACCAGAATCACCTCTGGAGTCTAGCGCTAAGGGCTGCTTACGACTGGTGTCTAACAACCGCAAGTGTTTCGCTATTACTCCCGGCGCTATGCTCGCAGTTGAAGAAACTGCCGAGGTGGACTTTGGCCTCAACGAAGACATCATGGCAGAGAACTCAGGACGAGGTATCGCAGAAGTTGCTCTGACCGCTATAAATCCCGGCGGCATGCGTCTCTCACGTGCCAATCCAAACGCCAACCCCGTCATCGTAGTCCTCGCAGGCAACCATCGCGGAGGTGCACGCGCCGTAGCAGCAGCACGACACCTCGCCCAACGCGGGCCGAAAGTCATGGTCGCCCTTCTCGGCTTCGAACGCAACGCAGACTGGGATAAGGACATCCGCCGCCAAGTCGAGCTCTTCCGCAAATTCGGCGGCACTGTCCGCTCCTGGAATGCGACTGAAGAAGCCCTAAAGCGTCTACAAGCACCACCCGAACTTATTATTGATGCTCTACTCGGCCGCCACAAAGAATTCGAAGCCCTTGGCGACCAAGACCAACGCGTAGTTCTGAACATTGTAGGCTGGGCCAACAAATCGCGCGCCGCCTGCCTCGCTGTCGAAACACCCTCTGGCGTCGGTGGCTCAACAGGCGAAGTCTCCATCTTGGAAGGCGAGCCCCTCGAAGTCCGCGCAAAGTATATTGTTTGTCTCGGTGCGCCAAGGACTGGTCTTGTCAAAGCCCTTCAAAACGGCTCCGGACGCGATCCGCAGTGGCTCATCTGGATCGTGGATATTGGCGTTAATCGTCCCTGGCGTAACGCTGGTATCAGTGGCGGTAAAGGCATCAAGTTCGGCGAGCAATGGGTTGTGCAGGCTGTTTTTGAGGAGCCCGGCGGTATACCGGGGGCTTAGGATACCGAGGTATTACCAGCTGAAGAAAAAGAAGAAGTCGAGCGATCCCCAGCAGAGCGAGAGCGAAGACGGAAGCATTACTTTGCGACGCAAACCAAAAAGCTTATGGGGAAACAGTGGAGGAATGGTTTTGACTGAGTGTGGCGCGTGATGGAGCGGGTTGTTTTTGCATTGCGTGGGCGTTTGAATCGGTGGGGCTTTGGATGCTCTATTCCTTTGCTTTTGGGTTGGGGATAGGATGAATTGACGGATTATGGGATGGGATGGAATGGGGATACCAAAAGCTAGATATCGTTGAGTAGGGTGTTCTCGAGAGGCAGTGGTGTGCGTGGATAGCATGCCACGGTAATACATTACTTTGAAGAATTGTGTGTCCGTCATTTATGTGAGAAACTACGCGTGCCACGACCTAGTTTTGTCGTCCAACCCTGTGACAAACCCAAGCACCCTCCTCACGAGATCCTGGACTACCTCCTCCGGATCCCCATCAAGATTATGATGCGCCCCCGGTACCACACCCCCATCTTCATCATCCACAACACCGCCGCCTTCCCGTATTATCCTTGTCCAGCGCTGGAGTAGAGCTGCTCGGTCGATGCTGGCGGGGACGTAGGGGTCGTCGGAGCCGAGGAGGAAGCAGACGGGTGTTGTTGGTGATATGCGGCCGAATGTTGTTGCGAAATGTTCGTCGGAAAGGTCGCTGGAGAAGTAGTCGTCATCGCCGCCTTTGGCGAGGAGAGAGTAGGCGCGGTAAGCATTGAGGGGGCCGCCCATGTCTTTAAAGACGGGATTGCTCTCCGGCGACAAAACCTCCTCTCCCTTCCCCGTGTGGACCATGACCTTCGCCGTCGCAATCGCATTGTCGAGCTGTTTCCTCCTCTCCCCTTCTTTGTAGTAGTCTTCCCAAGCTTCTCTATCACTAACACCACCTTGTAGTATTATGCCATCTACTTTCTCCCTCCCCTCTGCCCCCTTCCCAAGCAAGTATTCCATGATATCCTGACACCCCGTTGAATGTCCCATGAGCACAATTTTCTTCCCCGGCCGCAGTTTCTTGAAGTAAGACACGCATTCGCCTAATTCCTTTGCGTCGCGCGCCAGGCTACCGGTGCCCCAGCCGCTGTAGGAGGAGGTGATGAGGACTTCGGCGAGGGACCAGGTTGGTGAAAGGGAGGACGCGATGAGCGAGGGGTAGGGAACGGTGAGGAGACCGTCTGTTAGGCCGCCTATCCAGAGGATGGTGTGTGGTTGTGGTGAGGTTGAGGAGGAAGGGGAGGCGTGCTCGAACGCGATGAGGCCTTTGGTGTATTTGTGGGCGGTGCCTGGGTGCGCCATCTTCGCGTTAATGTTCTTTTATAGGATATAGACGCGGGGTTTGATGTCTTGGAATGAGTATTCCGAAGTTGAGCAATGCGTCACGGAAATTGAGAGATGAGACGAATGGCGTGAGGACGCGATGGCTGGAGCTCGACGCGATGGGTTGGTGGGGTGTAGATCAGAATCTTATCAGATGGTGGGGTAGCTTCGAAGTGTTCATGCCGAATATACTCCGCAAGCCCCGACCATCTTGGCAGGCCATGCACGTAGCTCTTGCTTTCCCACTCTCATCGTGGTATCCAACCCAGATCAAGCCGAACCCAGGTCGCCTTGATCCTTTATGACTTTCAATTGCCGCTTTCGAAGATGCGCTCTCCATATCGGGTCGTCTTCGTTTGTCAGTTTGCCCAAGTTGCGTACAATATCTATCGTCAGTCCTGAATTCTCTGCTGCTGCTCTTGGATTGTAAGGCGAAGCACCCCAAAATCTGCCAAAGTATTCGGTTCGTACCATCGTTTTACAGTGCTCGCAATGTATGTGATGTGGTTTGTGCCGCTTTCCTGCTTTGAAGGCTCTGGACTCAGCATCGACAAGCCGGTTTATGGTGCTTTCCTCGTAGGTTTGCATGTGAAGACATGCTGTAAAATCAAGTTTTTGTAGGACTGCACGCGCTTTTGTATGTAAATACGAGCTTTTTGCTTTCGAAAAGCCCATGGTCATGCCATTTCTCATGATATAGTCTCCAGACGTCTGATCGTATGTAATGTCACAAGTGGTGAGGTATATGTGGCTTTCTTTCAACTCCTTTTCGCAAGTATAGCACTGGAGATCAACGTACATCGCGTGTCTACCCCTAAGAGATACAGCTCTTTCTATCTTAGCTCTCAAGTAGTCCAAAGAGTAAGACCTGTGTGAGCACAGCTTGAGTGTAGAGGAACATTTACGTTCCTGCCGTGGGCGACAGAGCATCTTTCCGATGAAGCGCGTATCATTATGCACATCTGCACAACAAACGCACCAGATCCCCGGTCGTTTGTGGGCTTCTCTGTAGAAGTCGTCTCTTAGAAGCCGAAGACAGACATCGATCTTGGTATCGCCGACTTTATCTTCTGGGACCTTGATGGATGGGAAAGTTTCGAAGAACCTGGCGCCTGACAACGTGAAGCACGTCTTCTCGGTGTGATCCAAGTACCCCCGAATATGGACTAGGACCTCGTAGGGAAGGGAATATAGCGGGCTTCTTTTCGCATTGATTTCGTAACATTTCTCAGCCCACAATATGGAAAGCTGAGACATGATGGTTGAGGTAGGCGAGTAGTGAATGTACGTGTGAAGCTACATTATATATTGAGGTTCTTGCAGGTGTGTGCGAGTTCATGTGGCTCCGCACAAACTTCGTGGTAGCGAAGGTACCATAGCCAGTTGAAGGTTGAGGCGATCAAGGGTATGTGCCATCTACTCACACTCTGGGTACCACTCCATAACTGCAATAGCGACTTAGTGGTAGGAATGAGTGCGTCTCACCATCTCCTCCTTGAACGCAAGGGCTTCGTGTCCAGTTGGCGATCATCACGGCGGCAATCGGTCATTCATGCCCAAAGTCGTATTGTTGGGTAATGAGCTCTGGGCGCGTAGGTGAGGTCCGATCGTCGAATGCCGAGAGCAAAAAAGCAATCATGGCCGCATACAAGAGCTTCAGCCTCCTGGGCCTGCCCCATATGAGGCTCGTCCCAGTCGTCGATGCTTGGTGTCAACAGGTAGGAGTGGTCGGAAGACCGAAACTCGGTACGGCATCGCCCAGATAAGGAAGCCGGCACCTGTGCTTGCTGACATCTCGGGGTTCGGGGGAAGGAGCGACCCCACAGAAACGCAAAGCTACCCCTCACGCATCTGCGCAACCCCACTTAGAGCACTGGAGCTCTCCAAATGCCTGGAAACAAGACGGAACGCGGACGCGTTTCCGTGTGGCCACAGGCTATATCGGCATATGTCAAATGACACGAAGGAATGGTGGTATGATTGCTTGTCGTCGGCTCGGGTATTGAAGGTTTCTTGGTCTTTCGTCATGCTACTTTTGCGAATTCCATCCGCTGTGTGTGCTGTCGTTCTACATCATCTCGCGTACACCATTGAGATACAGTAACTACAATGTCATGTATGTATTCCCATCAAAACCTATGCGATCAGATAATTAACGTACTCAGCGAGACACTTCATCCACGACCCGACACACCTCGTCAACACCGCGCTCCTCAGCATCCCCCAGACGAACCCATCCGTGCAATGCGACATCAATAACAAGATCGTCTACCGCAAGAATGGCGCGTCGCAAGTCAGCATAGTCTCCGGAGGTGGTAGTGGTCACGAACCCTCATTCGCATCCTTTGTCGGCGCGGGCCTTTTGTCCGGAGCAGTTGCAGGTACAATCTTCGCTTCGCCAAGTGCAGAGCAGGTGCGAAGATGCATCTTGCATCGCATTCAAAAAGACAAGGGCGTCCTTGTCATTGTGATGAACTACACTGGCGATGTGCTTAACTTCGGCATGGCCGTGGAGAAGGCGCGCGCTGCTGGTATTGAAGTCGACATGGTGGTCGTCGGCGACGATGCGGGTGTAGGGCGCGCAAAGGGAGGAAAAGTAGGGCGCAGAGGCATTGCTGGAACAGTGCTTGTGCAAAAGATCGCTGGTGCGCTCGCTGCAAAAGGGTATGCACCACACCAACATCATGCCTGTCAGGACGACGAAAACTGACGTCAGTTTAGAGCAAGTCTCAAAGACGTAACGCAGATGGCCCAGCTGGTCGCAGACAACACCGTCTCGATCGGCTCTTCACTGGCTCACGTCCACGTGCCGGGTCGCCGAGAGGCAGAGGAAGACGAGCTGGCTGAAGGCCTAGTCGAGATTGGAATGGGCATACATAATGAAGCCGGCTCAGAGCGCAAGAAGATCGATCTACCTGGACTCGTAAAGACAATGTTGTCGCACTGCTTGGACGTCGCCGATCAGGACCGAAGCTTCTCCAAGATCACAGACAAGGACGATGTTGTACTACTGGTCAACAACCTGGGAGGTGTCAGTCCACTCGAGCTAAGCGGGATCACGAACGAAGTCGTCGAGCAACTCGCAGACAGCTTCAAGATCAACCCAGTACGTATTCTAGCTGGCACCTTCATGACCAGTTTGAATGGACTGGGCTTCTCCATCAGCTTGCTTAGAGTCGCGGACTTTGCCATGCTCGAGCTGCTCGATGCGCCTGCTGAGGCAAGTGGCTGGTCTGCGGCGATTAGCAGCAGCACATGGGGGAGACGCGGCGAAGCGAAGAAAAGCGAGGAGCAGGTAGACGAAGAGGACATCCAGCCAAGTGACCTGAGAGGTAAGTACCTGCAGAGCTGCATAAGACACGTGCTAATTTGAGTAGTCAACTATGCTCAGGCCAAGTCAACCTTGACAGTTGCGCTGAACAGACTCATCAAGGCTGAGCCGGACGTCACCCGATACGACACAATAGTTGGAGATGGCGACTGCGGAATCGGACTCAAGCGCGGCGCAGAAGGTAGGCTATCATCACGTGTGCATTGATGCCTGGCGCTGACACCCAACAGCAATTCTCAAGATGCTCGAAACGGCAAAGGAGACAAATGATCTGCTGATCCTCATGAATCACATAATTCAAGTGGTGGAACTGGCTATGGACGGCACGTCAGGTGCAATCTACGCCATCTTCTTGAATGCGCTGGCGCATGGATTGCGACAAAACGCGCCCTCGTCGCCACAGCCTGTCACACCCGCAATCTGGGCCAAGGCCCTTGACTCATCGCTCAAGGCACTCGGCAAATACACTCCTGCCAAACCCGGTGACCGAACGCTGATGGATGCCCTCTATCCGTTCGTCGAGACGCTGTCTAAGACGGAAAGTATCGACAAAGCGGCTGCGGCGGCACAAGGTGGCGCGCAGGGGACGAAGGGTATGAAAGCGAGCTTGGGGCGAACGGTCTACGTTGGAGGCGAGGGTTTCCAAGAGGTTCCAGACCCTGGCGCGCATGGCCTCGCGGAGCTCCTACTGGGCCTGAGTGACGGGCTGAAGAAGTAGAATTTGGGGTATCGTTGTTTGATTCGTTCGGTGTTCCTCGCCGATTTCGCGACGGTTATGTAACTTTTAATTCATTCCAACTCCATTTCGTGCGCTCGTTCTGGCGCTACCGTCCCAAATCCCCAGTGCTTCCAAGCTCTTATGATAGCAATACAAGAATGACCGAGTCGCCGCGTAGGAACCTAAAAAAGTCAGCGCATGCGCAAATTCAGAGCGTAGTTTGGACGCACAGCTTGGAGATGAAGCGGTCCTTATTGACCTTCCTTCCGTAGCTGCCGTTGGCTAACCGTGGAGTCTCAGTCCACATCTCTTTCGCGTTCTCGAGAACCATGTTGCAATGACGGTCGAAAGCCTTGACACGTGCGAGGATCTTGCGGTTGTTTCGGCACGAGATCAGGACTTGTGTGCGCGAGCGGACGGCGGTCTGGAGGATGGAGAGGGGCCCGGTTGTGAGCTCATGTTCTTCGACCTGAGCAACTTCGTACTCGCTAGGCAGCAATGTCAGTACAGGAATTGCTGTGGATTGGATGGTGTACGTACGTCAACTCCGAACGCGGCTTGGATAGAAGCTCTCTGCGCAAGGTTAGCTCATATAGCGGTGAATGTGCTAGCAGTAATACATACTGAATCTTTGCGTCCACCATGGTGTCGGATTGTGCAAGGTAGCAGGGGGAGGTCTGCTATCTGGGGTTGGAACTGTTACAGGTTAACTTTCCAGCTCTCGAGCTTCTGCCTGCGAATTTTGATATACGCTGCTCAGGGAAGTAGCGCGCAAGGATGGGGCAGCGCAAAAGATATGCACAGACCAGGAGCGGAAAGACTGACCTAGTTTTAGAAAGGAGGAACACCACGGCAACGCGCTTGGATGAGGTGGATCGGTCGGCGATGATATGAGGCAGGGCGATGAAGTGAGCGAGCTTGGCAGAATCGGATCTGGAGCTACACTTTATCCGCGGTTGAAGCCAATCAACGCGTCGGGAGTGGGGCTGAATCTTTAGCATGGAAGGTGCGTCACGCGTCTTTGTCCTCCCCGCGTTAGCGCGAAGCGGGTAGCGTCAAACCTCCGAGCTCGTGCATGCAACTTCACTTTCACCACACGACCTCTTTCACGACGCCCTCTACGTTCCTTCTCTCTGCCACTTTACGCGTGCTGTTGCCTAATTCGGATTCATCTACACGCGAAGATATTTAAAGACCCGTTTACCCCGCCAATTCGTCTTCTTGTCGCTTTTAGTCTCGCTTCTTAGTTCACCTCGAAACGCGTTCGCGATGATCGCACGCCAGCCACCGATCGCGATATAACATAGACCACCCCGTCGCCCCCGACAACCTGCTTCTCTCTTCTTCATCACGGCCCACCTATCCTTTGTCAATCTCATAGGCAGCCATGTCGACGCCCTCAAGTACCACGCCGGATCCTGGTGCGATGCAGCACGCGCCCACACCGTCCGCTGCCGAGGAGAGCACAATGGACGAAATACCGCGCAGGCAAATGCGAGGCAAGCACATCTGCTCATTCATCACGTTCTGATCTAACACAGCTCCATCACAGTCAAGGTACTCTACACATTCGATGATCAGAACAAGTCAAACTGCCTGGCCCGTCTGCCAAGCGTGCTGAACGTGCCTGTCGTGTCGCTGGACGAGACCACCGAAGTGGGAGTCATCGAACTCAAGACCTGCATTCAGGCTATTGTCACTGCAAGGTGGGCCGACTCCTCCGCTTATTGGTTAATTGGAACAGCTTGCTCACTGTCATAGCCCCGAGCTCGTAGCTAAACTAGGCCACGACTACACCGTATACGCTTACGACTTCTCTGAGTACGAAACGCCGCTGGTTGGTCAGGGCATGCTATCATGGATCCTCGCTTCAGCATCGCCGACTCCCAATGCCCCCGCCAAAGATTCCCAAACCATGGTCACTGGTCGCGTGTGCAAGAACATTCTTGGCATCTTTTCGAACGGAATCAAGGAAACCCTGGAGGTCAAACTGAAGCTGGTGCCTGTTCCGACATGCATGCAAAAGGAATATGTCGAGAACATGGAGCGGTACCACAGCCTCAGTCAGCTGATGCCTGAAGGGTTCGATTACAACGCCTGGTCCGACTTTCTCAAGGAGAACCCTGCATTGGGTCACCTGGCCCAACCCAGCCCATACCCCGCACAGCCTTCGCCACGTCCTTCCATTGGTGGTGTTGAGCCCTTCCACCAGATGCTTACCCGCCAAAGCCCGTCGCAAGAGCCACCCCGAAACGACTCCTTCTACGATCAGTCGAACATGTCTTTCATGTCTCAGCCGACTAGGGCTTCCAGTCCTGCTATGAGCACCCTCTCTTTCCACCACTACCAGTACAACCCACCCTCCCGGCCAGCGTCACGGACCTCTGTCAGGAGTGAAGGTGCCCAGCCGACCCAGCAGTTCCAATTCAGCGATCCTTATGTCATCGAGCCACAGGAAGACGGACCTCCGAAGAAGAGGGCACGGATCACGCAGACCACGAGACCGAGGCATACACCGCTTAATGCACACAATGATTCGCTGCGCGTTACAGCGAGCACAGCGGCCTCCGTCCGCCTACTCAAGCCTTCTCTTAGCAATTCGGGAGCCGCCTCAGATATGGTGCCTCGTGCGCCAACGCCTCGCCCCGGTGAGAAGTTCAATCAGCGAGGATCACGCCGCCCACCCGCCCCTAGTGCTCTAAGACATGGATCCATGGATGGAGGACGACCATACGTGTCTCCGTATGAGAGTAGCGTCTTCTCAGATAATGCGATGGAGTCTGCAGATGAAAGAGATGGAAGCCCAGGAGATACTCCGATGCCGTCATCCCCTCCAATCGCACCAGTTCGAACCACATCGCCCGATGCCTCAAGCCCCGACCTGCCAACACAACCTCCAAACGATTCCGGTTTCGTTAGCGACATGCCGGCTAGTCGAGACGGCGATAGTATGGACTTCGAAAAGCTTTGGAATGTACAATCCCAGGACCATCGTCGCGAATCTGTCACACAGCCAGTTACTCAAAGTATTGAGATGGACATGACTGCTCATACTTTTGACTTCGACAACATGGACCAGGATATCTTCAACTCGGTTTATTTTCAAGGCAACGACGCGAATGATGACAGCGATCTGATCGCGAGGCTGTCCATGGTACAGCAGGATGACAATCTTGGAGACAAGAACGCTTTACAGAAGTCACGAGCTACGGTATCGACTGCCGGCTCGCCTGATGGCATGATGTCACACATTTCTCCGACTGCCGAAAGCGAAGCGCAAGTCTACAGTCGTTCCGCTACCCCAAATCTCCCACCGAAGCAGACAAAGCCATCCAAGCCGAGAGGACTTCCAAGGTCACACACATGGTCTGGAGCAGAGCCCATGTCTGATGCGCCCACGCCCTCCGAGTGTGGCTACCCCCGAAGTGGATCCGGCGCGAAGAGGAAGAGGGTCATCAAAGACCGGCTGGACGCGGCTATTCGAAAAGGTGAAATGCCACCACACTGTGTGAACTGCGGGGAAATCGACACAGTCACTTGGCGAAAGGCTTACACACGCGTGGAAAACGGCACACCCAAGGACATTGAGCTGTCCACCGATACTGCTAGCACCGACATCATCGCATACGAAGTGATTGAATCATCCTCTGAGGATGCTGAGCCGAAGTACCGTATCTTCAAGAACAACTTGACGCGCGAAGATAAGGACATCATGGCTGCGAAGTCTTCTGAGGCATTTGAAGAACTCAACCTCTGTAACCCGTGCGGACTCTGGCTTATCAAGAAGTTTTCGATGAGGCCGCAGAAGGTATGGGATCGCGCTGCGCGTCTCGCCAACCGCAAGCGGCAGCAGAAGGCGGGGTCACGCTCCAAGTCTATGACTGGTGGTGATGATCTCATGTCCGACGCCATTATGCCAGAGTCTGACGCTGCTATGCCAGCTGAGCAAGATCAAGCTGCTTCATCCGTTGACAGGCCCGTTGATGGAACAATGGCACCGCCAGCTGTCGCACCCAGCAGAGGTGAGCTCGACCCTGAAGAAGCCAAAGCTGCCTTCGAGCGAGCCATTGAGTCAAGCCCCGCTGGCGTTAGAGGGAGCAAAACCTCTCCCATTGACATTGACCAAGATCTCACGCCAAAGCCCACAAGGCGCCTACTTTTCCCGTCGCCAAGGAAGCAAGGTCGGCGTAAGACTTTGGCTGACCCACCTCCAGCTCCCGTCGCTGCGACTCCGATCGCCACCCCAATGTATATTCCTGACGATGACGCTCCCAAGAAGCCCCGTTGCCAACGATGCAAGGAGCTCAAGAGAGGCTGTGACCGCGAACGACCATGTGGCCGCTGCGCGAACGCTGGTATCGGCCATGACGGCTGCATTCCGTGTGAGTCAAAGACGATGTGGTACTTCAAGCAGCCAGTGGCCCAAGTGGCTATCGTCGACCAAGAAAATCCGGATAAGGAGAACTGCCCACCACCTCCTGCCGCAGAGACAGACGATCTTGCCCACCTTTTCGAAGACCCTGCTTCTCGGAAACCTACGCCGAAGAGCACGCCTAAGAGGGATCAGATCGCCCAGGATCCTCTAAAGACCCCTACTCCAAGCACGCGCAAACGTGTTGCTCTGACGCCGAGACGAGGTGCAGGGAACGGAGAGGCGCCTTCAACGCCATCCCGCAATATCCTGAGTCCTCGTGTCACCCGTTCGACAACAGCTGCACCTGACACACCGTTCACCCGTCAGCTCAATGCACTTCTATCCGACCACCCGATCTCGTCGCCTTCCCAGACTATCGACTTCTCAGCTTTCCCCACATTTACAACACCCGGTCGCAGTGATGCTCAGTTTAGCGAGTTCCTGGCTGATGACTTTCTGTCTAGTGACATGCCTGTGAGCAGCTCGCCGTCGAAGAACGGCTCACTGGGACTGGGCTTTGACCTCTACGAAGACCCCAACACTTCTACTGTGGGCCTGTGGAGTGGCGATAATATATTCGACAACGAGACCATGATGTTGGACATGGAAAACGGCTCTAAACGCGGAAGTGTTGACGGAAATGCCGGTCCGGATGCCTCTGCATTACTCAAGATGAACGTCGGTGGTATGACTGTCGACTTCGCCGCCATGATCGAGGAAGTCGTCGGCGCTGCCAACAAGGAGGCAGATATCAACGAAGTCACAAGCAAAATCCTAGACGCCAGCATCAAGCTTGAGCCCAAGAGCCCAGAGGATGAGAGGGAGGATCTGGGAAAAACACCCGAAGAGCCCACGATTTGAGGCTAAGGGACATTCACGGCGTTCACGATTCTGCATACCCCTTGTCACACTTTGTGACTTTACCGGCCTTTAGCGATTTCCAATAACACGGCATGAACACACGAGAAATGATTCGATTTTTGTATACTAGTCCATAGATGGTTCAGCAAGCCTTGCTTCAAGCAGACAGGCTGCGAACGAGCTACGAGCGTGGAACGCGCGTTCTTATATACCCAATGAATACTTTAGATTAGACACTCTTCCTTTTCTTCTCTTTCTTTCTTTGACACGAAATTTCATCTCTCTAGCAGAGTGTACATGTCACCTGAACTGCTTGCTTGCTTGGTGCGAGAGCAGAACCGAATAGTCACCCCTTGTGCTTCGAAAGCATTCTCCACCTCTTTCAAACCCTTCGAAAACGCCACCCACAACCTCGATTCATGTGTGGTGTGTCTCAACACATGTACGTCTTTGAGTAGTGGATACTTCTGCGCACAGTCCATAGCTAGACTCATAAGTGCAGCCTTCGGACACCTAAAGTACGGCCATGTCGGTTCGTACATATTGAGGTCAAGCCGACGTAGACCAGGCGGAAGGGAGTTGAATATTTCGTGTTGTTGCTGGTCCGGGTTCGTTGTTTCGTCGCGGTATAGGGTTACTATATCGGTTCTGAGGTACTCAAGGTTGCGGACTTGTTCCAATCGTAGGCATCCTGCCGCAGCTGTATTGTATATGTTAGGCTCGTGCGACAGGTTGGTCTGTAGAGTGAGGCTCTCCAACGATTGGGAATGCTCCATGATAGCTCCGTGCAGGGTAGGATAGTGTAACGCTGGTACTCCGTATCCATTGTGTTCGTAAATGGCTCTGCCCATTGAGGGCTCGGTTCTGGTTCCGGCGAATGTCAAGCTGAAGTCTTTGAGATTCTTGATGCAGCGCAGGATCATGGCGACATGCTTCGAGTGGATAGCGCTATTCTCGATGTGAAGATACTCGATAGGTGAGCTTCGAGGGGGCATCCTTGCCAGCTGTGCGTATCGTGCCAGGGAAGGATTCATCGGTCTCACAACTCCATATTTGTATATGTCTTTATCCACGAGCTCGCCTTTGAAGCTCAGTGTACGTAGAGATGGTAATTGAAGAACACAAAAAAGCGCTTCCAAGTCCATGTCTGGATGGCCAAATCGTAGCGTACGTATGTTGGCGAAGCGCTCGATGAGTCCGCGATCGGGGTTTCGCCACAGCGTGGGCCAGAAAGATGACCCATATGCGCCGTCGCTCATGCGAAATCGGAGATCCGTGTCCATAATTTCCAAGGCTTCTAGCCGTGGAGTGAGCAGCAAGACTAGAGTCAGTGCAGCACATTTATCCCTCCAGTCGCCAGAAACCCAGAACAACGGGATTTTGGAAATGTTGAATTTCCGTGCGAGATTTGGTGCACTGATAGTATTTGGCAGCGTTCTGTACCATTCTGGAGTTTCGCTTGGCTTTTTGTCCCAGATGACTCGCTTGATGTGCGAGACTAGAGTGGGATCGTCCTCTACACGCTGAACGAGCTTTCTGCAATGAAAGTGATCAGTCTTGATAGTTTTGTAGAGGTAAGACTCTGTGAGTCGGTTGAACTGGCGGCTTGTAGTGGATAGAGCGAGAAGAGTCTGCATGGTGCCGGGGACGTATTCTTCATCGATCCCGGAGCCGACTTCGTTTAAAATTCCGCAAAGGAGTTCTTCGGGGAAATCGCTCAGGCTGCACTTGGACAGCTTGGAGTTCGACATGATGAAAGAACAGGGGTTCTGTTCTTGACTGCTTGAGATCGCGGATGTATTATGTGAGTTTTGCTTAGTGGTGGTGACCGAGAGAGGGGTTTGTGAGTTGTGAGATGAATAGGTATGAAGTAGAAGTAGAGAGTATTTGTAGGAAAAGTCTCTTATAAAGTCATCACATAAATTTCTGCTCGCATGACTCACATTGATATTCAAACTTTGGTTTGTGTGGTTGGATGTCAAACTGCCGTCTTCTTACTGGTAGTTTGAAGTTCCTATGGAAGCGATGAGGGAAATGTCGAGCATGAACAGAGTGCGCTCTTAGCTCAGACTGCGGTCTAGTCCTAGTCTAGGCTAGTTATTCCAAATGTACTCTAGTATACGGTATGATTGAGATAGCTTTAATGTTGTTCGCTAGAGTGGTTTGTGTGTCACCGCAGTACCGTGGTTGTGGGAAAGGTCCACCGTGCTGGTCTAGCACGAAATTCCATACGAATGGCAAGATGGTGTTCATCGCAGACGCCTAATTTTCGTCAGTCAACCACAGTACATCCTGATACAGGTTGCAGGGTGTGTAGGTAAAGTATGCCCGCACGCTGACCTAGGCAAAACCTAAACAACCTAGAGCCTACGTTGACGTTGGGCCACCCACATTGCAGGTCTTTGTCGTGATGTAGTCCGCAGGCCTGTTTAGTTTTTTTCTTGTATGAG
Organism: Alternaria triticina; assembly: GCA_022609215.1. Classification (NCBI taxonomy): domain Eukaryota; kingdom Fungi; phylum Ascomycota; class Dothideomycetes; order Pleosporales; family Pleosporaceae; genus Alternaria; species Alternaria triticina. The sequence continues at coordinate 82,948 of JAGKPX010000064.1, forward strand.
GTGCCCGGGCAGATCGAACCACGTGATGGCGTTGCCTAATCGCGTTTGGTGACGTAAGTCTTGGCAGGATATTTGCAGCCTTCCAAAATTCACTCGCGCCCACAGACCTCGATCACGACACACAGTTGAACATTTTTGCACACGCGGGAAACACACCAAGTAATTTTGTTATGATTCATTCTTTTTGTTCGAGCGATGGCCACGAACTAGGCTCTCTATGAAGTGCGCTGGAAAACATACAATGCTACCGTCATTCGTTCATCGTCACCACCTCAGTCTCGGCTTACTGCGATGATCCACCGGAGATGGTCAGCACTTGACCGTTGACCCAGCCACCGTCCGCTGATGCGAGGAAAGCGACGACCCTCGCAACATCCTCAGGTACGGCACACCTTCCAAGCGGGCAGTGGTTTGCCATCAGTGTCTCGATCTTCTCCGCTGGCCAGTCAGGCGAACCGCCGGGAATGTAATGCCAGGCGTTCTGTGTGAACATGTCCGACTTGATACCTCCTGGTGCGACACCGTTGACGGTGATACCGCGCTTTCCGAAGTCGGTCGCGAACGCCTTGATGAAACCGATGACGGCCATCTTCGAAGCGTTGTAGAGGGCGTGGTCCTTGACACCGAGAAGACCGGCAGCAATAGAGCTCATGAGGATGATGCGGCCGTTATCCTCGATGTGCTTGTATGCGGTCTGGCCAACGAAGAATTGTGCTCTTGTGTTCAGGTTGAATACGTGGTCGTACTTCTCCTCGCTGATCTCCTCTGTTACGTCCCAGCTCTCGGTTCCTGAGTTGCTCATGACGATGTTGATCTTTCCGAATGCCTTCTTCGCCTCCTCGAATAGTCTGTTGATCTCGCTGACTTTGCTGACATCAGCCTTGATGGCTACGGCTTTGGCACCGTTGTTGAAGCCCTTGATGATTTCGCAGACCTCGTTCGCAGGGCCTTCGGATGAAACGTAGTTAACGATGACGGAGGCGCCGCGCTTGCCGAGCTCGATAGCACAACCCCTTCCAATGCCGCGACCGGCACCGGTGATGAGAGCGACTTGTCCCTCGAGGGAGGCGGTGGGAACACTGATGACCATTTTGATAAAGTGTTGGTGTTTAGATGATTATGGGTCGGTGGATGATGGGATAGAGAGCTTCAAGGTAGGGAGCTTGAAGATGTTAAAGTGGTGGGTGAAGATGGACTGGGTATACTGATTACCTTTCCCATCTTGCGCTGCCTCTTTATAAACATCTTGAGTGTTCAGTCTCAGCATTGAAACAAATGGTGTTCACGGTATGCGGGCACGGGCGGGGATCCGAAGAAACGAACACCGAAAATAGCTGCTTCAGGGACCTGCGGCTCTACACCTTCGCGCCCGAAGCTCTGGTCGTTTTAGCTACACACAGCTAAACCTGCCGGCAGACTCTCCACTCCCGTTTCGAAATGTCGTTGATGAAGTGCCGGCTGTTGTGCGGACGTCGGAAGGGTGAGGGGCCATGGTTGACCCCCGAATGAGGGTGTTCAGATCTGCCATGGAGATGCGAGACCAAGTCCGGTGTCGCAAATACTTCTAATCATATCATCGGTCTTGTTCATAAGCGTTTGCACTGCTATCAGGTGCGACGTCGAAGTTCGAGTTTCTTCGCAGCTAAGCTCTGATCGTCGGCACGATGCAGGGCGCATCAGCGGATCTACCCATGGCGCAGGTACCACTGCCAGTTTGACGGACTTTGCCATTGCCCTGCAGCGTTCGCGGACGACGTTTGCAACCGTTCTGTCGAAGAAACAGCCATGTGAAAACAAATATGAAAGCGCAGAGGTGTGTTGACGCGAAGGATGAGGCGGTGACTGCCTGCCACGGGCTTCGGACTTATTGGTAGCGCACGTCACTGTCTGCCCCTCTGCGTCTCTCCATCTCCAATCCACAACACAGCATCTCCAGAACCCGCTGCACTGTCCACATAAGCAATCATGCATATTCTTGTAAGACTGTCGTATCTTACTAAGCCAATGGCAAGTACTGATCGATCTAGGTCACCAACGACGATGGCCCACCATCAGACCAGTCCTCACCATACGTACATTCGCTGGTGTCAACACTGCAGAAGCATGGACACACTGTTTCAGTCGTTCTTCCGCATACACAGAGGTCATGGATAGGCAAGGCACATCTTGTGGGCAAGTCGGTATGACACACCATTTCTACTGCGCCGCTCGCCATACTCACTGCCACAGATACAACCGACGTACTACCGCCCTGCGCCCCTCCAAACCAACGCCGAAGGACGTCTCACGAACCATGGCACAACCCATAACTCGCCTCTACCACCCTCTTCTAATGAAGAAGAATGGGTGCTCGTCGACTCCACACCCGCATCCTGCGTACAGATCGGCCTCTACCACTACTTCTCCGACCGCGGCCCAATCGATCTCGTAGTCAGCGGCCCGAACTACGGTCGCAACAGCACCGCCATCTTCTCCCTGTCATCGGGCACAATAGGCGGCGCGATGGAGGCTGCAGTATGCGGCATGAAGTCCATCGCGCTCTCATACGCGTTCTTCGACCGCAACCACGACGCTAAGATCATCAGCGACGCCAGTGAGCTCAGCGCAAAACTCATACAACACCTGTGGGATAACTGGGACACGAATACGCATCTCTACACCGTCAACGTACCGTTGGTAGAGAACGTAGGAGAGCGCAAGATCCTCTGGACAAACATGCTGCAGAACTCGTGGAAGAGCGGAAGCTGTTTTCAAGTGGTTGAAGTACCCTCCGAAGCAGACGACACACCCTCAGACATCGAAGGCCAGATCCGCAAGCAAGAGGAGAAGTTCGGCAAGAAGGAGCTCAAGGCGAACTCGGAGATACAGGGTGGAGCGTCTGGCACGGACAGTGGACGGGAGACGCCTTCGGGCCAGGCGCATATGCGGTATACACACAAGCACTTCAAGTGGGCGCCAACGTTCAAGGACGTGTATGAGAGTGTCGAGGCTAGCGAGCCGGGCAACGATGGATGGGCGGTTGCGCAGGGATACACGAGTGTGACTCCGTTACGAGCGAACTTCATGCACGTAAACGGGTTTGAGGGGGAGATCAAGCTGGGCGGTAGTTCGTCGTGAACTTGGATTTCCGACGCTACGGTTGATGAGGAATGAATATGAGAAACCACTTTAGGTCGTCTCTACTTAGGCCTAATTGTCCAGACCTCTGAGTCACTCCTCTGATTCATGAGCTTTGAGTATGTAACCTAGTCATGTCATCGTAACAGTCAGGGCATCTATTTAAGAAGAGAATAGGCAGGTTAGCTCTCCACTTCCACCATTACTTCCAAAAGACATCCTTCTAGTCTCGTCAGATCACAGCAATCAAACCGAGTCAAGATACGATATGGCGGATCAACCACACACAAGTCCAACTACTACCGAAGAAAACATCAATCCACCGTCCTCCAGTGACAGCATCACACCAGAGGAAGACACAGTCATAAAAGAGATCCGTGAACTTGCCGACGCTCGTTTGGAACAGTACAGGACGTCTATACTACGCCCTCTGAGACACGCCAGCGATTGGGTCCATGACCGACGACGGGCACCAAAGATCATCGAGGAAGAATTTCGACGTTTTCAGGGATGGACAAAAGATACAAAGCTGCTCATTGTCACGAAGGAGGACGCACAGACGAAAGATAGACTAAGGAGAATTGTCTTAAGGAGGTATACCCCAAGGGAGGACATCCGCAATATTCGCCCAGATGAACACAATTTGGTTCTTCAGTGTCTTCAAGATTCGAAAGGAACTTTGGAAGACATCCACGCGATCATTGAGAAGAAGGTGGAGCCTTCGAAAGAGAAATCCTTTCGACCTCGGTCTTCGGAACTAGTCTCGAACACAGAGTTTGCCCGGAATTTCGATCAATGGAAAACGATCGTTGATACCCTGGAACGATTGACTAGCCTACAGCAACAATATTGCGCCCCGACAACTGGTCGCTACACCATCAAGTACAAATATGAACGCTGTGCCGAGATGTATGGGGCAGTTGTTGGTTATCTTGACAAGCTAGATGAGGACACGAAGAAGAAACTGTCCCGTGATGATATTGTACATGAGCGTGACCGCTTAAAGACATGGGCAGAATATACAGGCGTACTCCTCGGACAAAGCGTCTCCCTCGACTACAAAGTTCATCAAGACCCTGATTTGCAATTCCAATTCAGGGAAATCCTCCATGATATCGAAGAGGAGCTACATTGGATTTGGGAGTCCAGAATTGGAGACGACGCTCCAGATCCAGACGTAGACTCCGACATAGAAAATGCGATGGCGACATATCAACAGCGTCTGATGAGAGAGCTCCAACCGAGTCTGGAGATTCTTGCTAAGAGACCTCTGTCCCTTTGGAGTCTCTGAGATTCAAAGGTAGCGACGGATTTGCCTGTAGACAAAGCACGATATGACACCGTCATGCGTGACGAAAATGCGGGTGCGCTTACTATGGGTGTTGAGGAGGACTTCAGTGGGCTGTATGTCTCGCATGCGGAGAGGGCCTGTGATACTGCAGCAGATACATAACAGTGGAAGGCATGGCACCGATCAAGGGATTATCAATGGAGAAGTTGGTGGGATTGTCCAGTACTGGGAGTTGCGCTTGCTGCATATCTGCTGCTAGTAGATTGAATCCAGGTCAATGGGTCTGAGAGGGCGATGTCAGGTCGGGTCACTCATCATAGAGTCAGACACGATAATGCCATAATGCGAAAAGTAGCCATGACGAGGTCGATGAGTCGTTACTAGATGATTGCGCAGTGCTATATTCTTGGAGTCACGCTCGTGGTTCATGGCTACTGAGTCTACAGAGTGGTCATACATACTTACTGCACAGTCATCGTCAGTATTTAAGAGGATGAACAGCGGCATAGACTTTCCGCTCTCACCAATAATTCTGAAAGACACCTTTCTAAAATGGCTCGCTTTCCGCAATCGCGTCGAATTCTCTCATACGACAAAGCGGGTTATACAGATAAGTACCAATACGAAGCTAGGGAGGAAATTCGGTCAACGCCCCCAAAGAAGGAGAGAGCGGGTCAGACGAGCAGGCCCGAGCCGACCGTGAGCGAAGCATCGAGCACTGAAACAGACGATACGAACCGCACTATCATGACGGTGTATGAATGCTGTTTAGCCGCCTATGGGAAGATTTGGGGCAACATCGACAACCTGGATAAGACGATAAACAGCGATGAGACGATAAATTGCGAACCGACACTCGAAGCTATTGGGCGCCTGTGTATAGATCTAATCACATGGGCGAAACTAGCCGGAGTATGTCCAACAGGGACAGCCTCTCTCGACTACAAACTTCGCGCAAGCCCCACATTGAGAAAGCAGGTCATAAAGCCACTCCTCGAAATCGAAGCTGTGCTACGAAAGATGACGGAAATCGCGCAAGAAAAGGCTGCCCCAGGAGAAATGCTGGTCTCAGGATCGGCCCATATTCTCACAACAGAAGACGGTTCTTCAAGTCGTCAACATCGACAGAAAACAAAGCTCGAACAACCTTTTGACTTGCTTGTCGAAAGCCAGGGTCGTCTTGTGTTTTAGATGACGCGCAGAAATGGTCCGCCGAACCAGGTGCCTCCTGAAGCCTGCACGCATTACACAAAATGCTTGCTAAAGGCTCGAGATGGACATCAAACCGGTTGATGAATCGTCATAATCTCATGCTATGATTCATGTCTTACCAGTCATTGTATGAGTCTTGATGAACAGTCATGACATCTACTTCAAAAGGCCAAATTCGATAAGCATTTGCTTTCTTTCTCATACAAATCTCTTTACTATCCAACAACCCAGCTATCAGCTTGCTGAACCGAGAAGACGTCCCAGCACCTTGACGTTCGATACAAACACATAGCTGCAGTCGAAACAAAAGAATCACTCAGCATGACAACGGAAGTCTCCAGGGATGAGAAATACGGTCCTTACAATCTGGTTCTCTGGCAGTTTTCCAAAGATCGCACAGAAGCCAAGGTAAGAGCCGATATGCTCGGACTTTATTATTCTTGCTTAGACGAATACGACCCCGTCTTGCGACGATTACGAGCGGTAGATACGCAAATAACGAAAGAAATGTCGCCTGAAGATATCCGACTGGCTTTGGAGAGTCAAAAGTTCATCCTAATTGATTGGCACCAGCGGAATAGCTCTTTTCTGCGGAGAGGGGCTGTTCCCGAAGACGACATCCGAAAACATTATGGAGTTCACTTGCTGGCAGAAAGACGTCAGGCGATCAGACTAGGAGTGTGGGACCGCATCCAGGAATCACTCAAGTTTGAGCGAGCGTCCTTGAGCCAGATATTCGAAATCCTAGGAGGTCGCACTCCCTGGGAGGATGAGTCTGGAGCGGTATCGGACTCGAACTCGAAGAACTGCGTGCCAGAGCTTCGACAGCATGTCAAAGATGTGGTGAGGTTTAACCAAATGCTTCGGATCTGGACGGAGGTGATTGGAGATCGCGGTGAAGTGAAGGGGCGCGCCTACCAGGGGTATAGGGAGCGTCGCGATATGGAGCTTAAGAGGAAGATGAGAAAAGAAAGCTCAACTGAAGAAGAGAGCTCGTCTGAAGAAGATACTTGCGCGGAAAACCCAAGGGACCGTCTCGCTCGGGTGTCAGGGGCAAAGGGTCCAGTTAAACAAGATGCTTGCACGGTCGTTCAAGGCACCCAAAGCAAGGAGCTTGATGAGAGCTTGACTAAAGAGCAGCCTTGTACGGTCATTTGGAAAGGTCCTAAGGTGGATCCTGAGAAAGGGTTAGGTGCAAAGGGCCCAGCTAAAGAAGGCGCTCATGTGGAAAGTACAAACAATAAGAATGAGGATCTCGATCGAGAATTCAGAAAATGGAGTCAAGCCGACGAAGATGCTTCGACGGTCGTTGAAGATACTCAAAGCAAGTCTCTTAATAAGGTATCGAGGCAAAGGGCTGACCTGAAGAAGGCGATCACGCACACGTTCCGAAGCATCATTCCAGTAGGCTCGACCAAGGGACGAAGGTCGGGCTAAAGAAGGCCGTTGTTCAGATATTGCGAAAGCTCCTGGAGAGGGTCTCGGGGAAGAAGCGGTCGGAGCGGAGCGCCACACGGAACGGGTCAACAGCTAGATGAGAATGGTTGGGCGAGTTATTTTAATGGTTGTGGTATACAAACTTCAATTCAATGTCTCACAATTACCTCCTGGTATATGCTGGGGTATCAAATGCTTCCAGTACGCCGTGGTCTCAATGCCGTGAGCCCGCCCATGTCCTGCAATGCCGTGCAAGCGCTATCCAGTGCTGCAATTCTGTAAACCAACGCCATGTATGCAAGACCGATTACTACTCGAAATTGAAGAAGGCGTCGTCGAATTGCGACTGCTCGGGGTTCTCGTACTCCTCCATGTTGAAAAGGTCCTCGAGGTTGTCCGTGGTCATGGTGTCCATCATCTCGTCGTTGGTAGTAGTGATCGGCTCTTCCTTCTTCTCCTCGACCGGTGGCTGTTCGGCGGGTTTGGGTTCCTCGGCCTTTGCAGGCTCGGGCTCTGATTCTACGGGCTTTGGAGCTGTCACATTATCGCTCGTATTCGCGGTCGCGTCGGTATTCATATCTAAGCCTGGCAGATCTGGCATGTTGAAGTCGATGTCCATGGCCGAGGCTTGGTTCGCGTCGTCATCACTGTCCTTGGCAAAGTCCTCGAGACCGCGTAGTAGCGAGGGTCCGTCGTTGCCATCGTCGAGGTTGAAGTCCATCTCACCTGACGTGTCCATCATGTCGTGATGCGGGTTATCGCCAGATGTGTCCATCGCGTCGCCGAACATGGCATCGAAGTCGAACTCGGACTCTTGCGCGTTGCCGGTGGTGGGTGTGCCGTCGAAGAGGGGGTCTTTCGGAGGCTCGACGTCGGTCTCGATGGGCGGCGGCGGCGGCGGTGCTTTCGCGTCTTTCGCGTCGTCTTCTTTCTTCGGGGGTTCTTCTGCCTCGGGCTCCTTTGCGCTCGCCGCCTCGGGCGCCTGTTCTGGTTGCGACACGGCTGGCTCGGGCGCTGCTGGTGTCGCAACCTTTTCGACCTTCACCGGCTCTTCCTCAACTGGCGCTGGGACATTCTTCGCCTCTGCTGCCAGTCGCGCCTTCTCGACCTCGTGTTGCTTTGCTGCGGCCTCCTTCTTCTTTCGGTCCTGCTTGAGCAGCGCCATGTCGCGGCGCAGGACGGTCTGCGCCATGCGAACCTCGTTCTCGAGCTCGTCAAGCGCATCGTGAAAGCGCTCAGTAGCAGAAGGCACGACCTTTTGCAGCTGCTGCCTCATGCGCCCGGTGCCGCCGCCCGCCTGCTCCTCTTTGAGAAAGCGCCCAGAATGGAGGAACTATGGATGTTAGCGTGATCGCAGTAGAAGACACGTGACACGACATACCACAGCATTGAGCATGCTCTGGAGCATGTCCAGGTGCTGAGTGGAGTTTATGGCGGTGGCCATGACGGGCATGCAGGTGCTAGGTAAAGGTACGGCCGTGTGTCAGTGATGGGTTCGGCGCGGGACCTCAAGAGGGTCCGCTAGCAGGCTGGGCTAGCGGCAGTACGGTACTACGTTCATAGCTCCCGCTCCTTCGGGTGCCTTGTGGCCTGCGGCGCTAATTCTTCGAACTCGCCCGCTCACCTCTCACACCTCTCCTTCTTCACCCCACAGTGGAGATTATAGCTTTGCCGTCACAGCTCGGCGCAGCGCTCGTCTCTCCTATCTCTCTTCCTCTTGTTTTCCCTTGCCTTTCCTAGTGCTGTCCGCTCTCTATTGGTAGCCTTAGTCGCGCTTTCCATACTGACTTTCCTTGCCGCCTACCCAGCTGCCACCACCCCGCCCGCCAGCCTCGACCTCCCCGTGGCCTCGTCGCCCTGACCGTCGCATCACTGCCGACGTCTTTGATACCCGCCGCCGCCAATTGCGCCTCTTGCGACTCGTTTCTTGTGCGCATCCTCGCGACAGCAGCCATGGCCGACCAACAGAACCCCGGGGCACAGCTGCCTCCTCCCCCTTCCGCTGGCGCTCCCGGCTACGAGAACCAGGGCCAGCCGCAGCAGCACATGCCGCCGCCGCCGCTTGCACCCGTCATTATCCCCCAGAACAACAACCCCATCCCGACCGCCATCAGCTCGCCCATGTCGGGCAACCCCATGAGCCCGACCAGCGGCCAGCCTGGCTACGTCCCCCGTCGCGCCGCCCCCGAGCCCAACAAGCGGGCGCTATATGTTGGTGGACTGGACCCGCGGGTCACCGAGGACGTGTTGCGTCAGATCTTCGAGACGACTGGCCATGTCCAGAGCGTCAAGATTATCCCAGACAAGACTGCAAGTTCTCCTTCTGTAAGATAACACTCCGCACCTGCTGCATAACTCTTGACAGCTGGCCGGGCTTATCTTGCAAGTGTTGCAACATTCATGTGCCGCTGACCGCTAACAGTTCAACTCCAAGGGCTTCAACTACGGTTTCGTCGAGTATGATGACCCTGGCGCCGCCGAGCGTGGTATGGCCACCCTCAACGGCCGCCGCATCCACAACAACGTAAGCGCGCTCGACGATTACGTGTTGGCGGTTCTAACAGATACAGGAAATCCGTGTTAACTGGGCCTACCAATCTAACAATACAGCCAAGGAAGACACATCTAACCATTTCCACATCTTCGTCGGTGACCTTTCCAACGAAGTCAATGACGAGGTTCTCCTCCAAGCTTTCTCCACCTTTGGTCCCGTTTCCGAGGCTCGCGTTATGTGGGACATGAAGACGGGCAGGTCGCGTGGTTACGGATTCGTCGCGTTTAGGGATCGCGCCGATGCTGATCGCGCTCTCAGCTCTATGGACGGAGAGTGGCTTGGCTCTCGCGCTATCCGCTGCAACTGGGCCAACCAGAAAGGACAGCCTTCCATTTCTCAGCAGCAGGCCATGGCTTCCATGGGTATGACGCCGACCACTCCCTTCGGACACCACCATTTCCCCACCCATGGCGTGCAGAGCTACGACATGGTCGTTGCTCAGACTCCTCAGTGGCAGACCACGTGCTACGTCGGGAACCTCACTCCTTACACTTCTCAATCTGACCTTGTGCCGCTTTTCCAGAACTTTGGTTATGTCACCGAAACCCGCTTCCAGTCTGACCGCGGATTTGCCTTCATTAAGATGGACACTCATGAGAATGCTGCCATGGCTATCTGCCAGCTTAACGGCTACAACGTCAATGGCCGTCCTCTGAAGTGCAGCGTAGGTTGATTCGTTCTCTTTTGTTATTTCTTAGCTCACATTTTCAATCTAGTGGGGCAAAGACCGTCCTCCGACTGGCCAGTTTGAGGGTTACTCGCCTGCGGGCGGGCCCAACTCAGCTTATCCTCAGACGCCAAGCGCGTACTTTCCTCAGTATGGTGGTGGGCCACAAGGTGGTCCCATGTCACCCTCAGGTGAGCGGCACCGGAGGAAGCTGCAGTATCGAAACAAGCAATCTAATGCGCGGGCAGGACCCAGCCCCGGCGGACAACCCTTCGCGCAGCAGCAGCAAGCCTTTGGCAACCCTGGCATGCCTTACCAGCAGCAGATGCAACAGCCAGGCAGCGCTGGTGGCTACGGCCGTGGCGCTCCCCAACAACCTCAATGGGGCCAATCTCCCCAGGCAGCCTTCAACCAGAATGGCTTTGGGGGATACCAGGGCTAAGCACCTCGTTTGTTAGATTTGTCTCTTCAGCGCTGTGCCCTCTGTTGTCCCAACACGCCTGTTTGCTTACGGGGGCGCTGTTTTGGATAGCTCCGATTTCTGGTCATATTTCATCAGCTACTCGGTTTTATGTTCTTAGGGAGTCGTTATTAATTCCGTTGTCCAAAATGGTGCAAGCGTTGTTGTCTTATGGCATGGCTGGTACATTTCTTGTGGGATCTGGTTCACGGTCGTTTGGTTCAAAATGAATCTCCTATCTCGTGTTAGTTTTCTGTTGCTTCAGGCCTCGGCTCTGATTACCCCTTCACTATCTATTATGACGTTGAATCTTCTCCTTGATACCAGCGAATTCTCTTCTTGATACCAAAGCGAGTTCTTATGATACCAGAAGTGGATTTCTTGTGGCGCGCGCTGGTCGTCGCGGTATGACTTTGGATAGTATACTATACTGTGGACTAGATGGTAGTACTGATGGTGGTGGAGACGCAATAGAATGGTACGAGGCACTGAAGCCACAAGCACACAAGACGCATTCTCGCCAAAGTGAGGTCTGCACCAGTACGTCATAGAACCGCCTAGAGGCAGTCAAATTCTGTACCTGCGTCAAGGTGCCTGGGATCCTGCATGTTCCATCAAGCTTTCAGATACACCGCAGAAACACCGTTGTGATGACGGCACGTGACGTACTGTTCTAGCGCATCCGCATTGAGATGTCGTGTCGCGTTTTGTGGGCCCGTCCGCTAATTGATGCTAACATTCACACCCCACCGCGCCAGATGGCATGCACACACTCGACATCATCTCGGTAATCCTTTCTTTTGTCGGCGCTCTCTTTGTTTGCTGTATGCTTGCCACCCTCGGGAAGAGAGGTGCGTCGCTTAAACCGTACAATCCGAAACGGTCGCCGCTCTTTTGCATCCCACATCCCGCTCGGACGCATTCGCCTCCAACACGGTCCCTCACGCACCTTCCGCGTACGCGTTTCTCGACATCACACCTGCAGCCACCGACCGCTTCGCCCACGACCACACCCCGCCACTACTTTGGCTACCTCTCCACTCGCCCGCACACTACGACTACCATGTTCAAGTCAGCGGTGCAGAACCACAATGCCATCGCGTCTACATCGCCCCCAAACAACGCCTACAAGCAGGCTTCGCTCGGGAACGCCTTCAATCGCACCGGGCCAAAAACGCCATCGACGCGTCCTGTAGGAAACGAGATGAAAGCCGCCATTGGGGCAACTACACAAGGGACCAAGCGCACGTCGAATGGGCTGGTCAAGTCGTTGAACTCGCAAGAGGATGACTTTGACTACCCCTCACTCAACATTGCTGAGATTGACGAGAAGGAGAACGATCTGCCGGCTGCATTCCACACATCTTCGCGCAACAACCCCGGCGTCCTAGCCCAGGCTTTGTTTGATGAGGACGACTTCGATAGCGACATAGATCTCGATGTTGAAGACCCAGCGACAAAAGGCACTGTCACATATCCTACGTTGCCTCGCGTTGGTTCGGGAGGCTCAGCCGATTCTGGATACAATTCGAGAGCGCACACTGCGGACATCAAGCCAGAGCAGCCTAGTAGTCAGCCAGTACCGTGGTCCTCCTCGCCTTTATCACATTACAAGACACCGCAGAAGCCAGAGCCACCGAAGACAAAGCGTCGTACTCTACCGTGGACACAGGCCCAGAAGCAGCAATCGATACAGGAAGAGGAGGAGGAAGAGGAGATTGCGCCACCCAGGAAAAGAGTGGTCAAGGAGGCCGACAAGGCAGTGTCCACACCAGTGAAGGAGTCGAAGTCACAATACCCTTGGAACACGACCCAGAGCGCGCTGAAGCAGCAGCAGAAGACTTTTAGGGAAACCAACAAGGCTCAAGCAAAGGCGAACCTTGGCACCGATGAGGACATGAAGGAGGCTATCAAGAAGAAAAAGAAGAACACTATTCACAAGATCTTCCTCAGTGAAGAGCAGCAGAATGTCCTGAACCTAGTGACGGAGTACAAGAAGAGTGTCTTCTTCACCGGTTCTGCTGGTATGTGTATTGGATTGTTTGTAAACGCCCATGCTGACAACGATAGGTACCGGTAAATCAGTCTTACTTCGAGAGATCATCGCTGCGCTGCGACGGAAATACGCTCGCGAGCCAGATCGGGTGGCAGTGACGGCGTCAACGGGTCTGGCGGCATGCAACATTGGCGGTGTTACCCTACACAGTTTCGCAGGCATTGGACTTGGCAAAGAGCCTGTGGAGGACTTGGTCAAGAAGATTAGGCGGAACCAGAAAGCCAAGCAGCGGTGGATGCGTACAAAAGTACTGATCATGGATGAGGTGTCGATGGTGGACGGCGATCTATTCGATAAACTGGAATCCATTGCGCGGACGATTCGCAACAACGGCAGGCCGTTTGGCGGTATTCAGCTCGTCATCACCGGCGATTTCTTCCAATTACCCCCAGTACCAGAGTCTGGACGGCAAGCCAAATTCGCTTTCGATGCAGGTACCTGGACTACAAGCATCGAGCACACCATTGGTCTGCACCACGTCTTCCGTCAAAAAGACCCAGTCTTTGCGAACATGCTCAACGAGATGCGAGAGGGCCGCCTGACTCAAGACTCAATCCAGAAATTTAAGCAATTGGAACGACCACTACCAAAGGGAGATGAGAGCGTCGAAGCCACAGAACTCTTCCCCACGCGCCAAGAGGTCGACCGGGCAAACACTTCGCGTATGCAACAACTTCACGGCAATGTCTTCTTGTTTGAAGCTCGCGACGGAGGTACGATCACGAACAAGGAGCAGCGTGATAGGCTACTACAGAGCTGCATGGTACCAGCGCAAATACATCTCAAGAAGGGCGCTCAAGTCATGTTGGTCAAGAACATGGACGACACACTAGTGAACGGTTCGCTGGGCAAGATCACTGGATTCATGACTGAGCAGATGTTTAACGTCTATAAAGAGGATGAAGAGGCCTTCCTTGAGGGTGGACCCTCGGAGGCCGCCATCAAGACCGAGATGATGAAGAGCACGCTCGGTGTGAGCACCAACCAGGTATACCCCGTCGTTCGTTTCGCCATTGCCGACGGCACAACACGCGATCTGCTATGCAAGCGCGAAGACTGGAAGATCGAGCTACCAAACGGCGAAGTGCAAGCATCGCGTTCCCAAATTCCGCTCATTCTCGCCTGGGCGCTGTCTATCCACAAAGCGCAAGGTCAGACGCTGGAGCGCGTCCGCGTCGATCTCGGCCGCGTCTTCGAAAAGGGCCAAGCGTACGTTGCGCTATCCCGTGCGACAAGCATGGCCGGTCTGCAGATCCTGCGATTCGATCCTAGAAAAGTCATTGCACACGAGAAGGTGCGAACGTTCTACGCCGGTCTGAGTAGAGCGGAGCAAGTCGAGGGCAAGGCGAAGAGCAAGACGATCCTCGGCAAGATGCAGGCTGCGAAGAAGAGGAGTGACGAAGACTAGGGAGGGTGACAGTGCGAGGTAAGATGGGTTGTATATTGGCTTACGATACGATGGCATAGGTGGTGTTATTACTTCTGGTGTATCGATGGCGTTTATCAAGTGCGGATGCTTACATGGCTAGAAAGCATGGTTCTCACGGCTTGCAGCGACGTAATCTTCTCTCACGCGGCGTCTGGCTGGGGGCTTAGAAAGATACCAAAGCACATCACTGGTCACGGCTAAGATCAAGGACACGTACATATATCTTTTGATGGTTTCCACATCAATGTTCTACATACTCATCCTCGGTATCTAAACGCCCGTGGTCTTCCCAGGCTCTCTTCGCTCCAACTCTAGCCGCCCCCGCTACGGCAACCGCTCCATCGCTGTTGCCTAGTATTGCATTACACAATATTGAAGGTCTCCGCATATCCCAAGACAAAAAGAGATCGCCGACACACTAAACAGATAGGTGCGGATAGCCGAGGCGCTGCCCCACACCGCCCACCTTCCGTCTCCACCACCAAAAAATGGCAAAAAAGAAGCCAAAAACATACAACAGCGGGGATTCGCTAGTGGTCACCCACCTAACTACTAATCCGCCGGTATCATGCTTGTATATGGCTGAGCGGACGGGAAGCCTAATTTTCATGATCCTATGGTCGTATGTGCAAGATTGAGTTAGTTTGGGTAATATATACTCATTTACATCAAGCTCACCTTCTTTCGGCGGTCATCAACACTACAGCCACTCAACAGACTTTCGGCGACTATCAAATACTCCACGATGGTAGTGGTCCCTCCAAATGTTCGACTGTAGCGTCATCCAAGAAGCATTAACGGTTCTTACGACTTTTAGTTGTACCATTAGAGTCATACCCTGCTGTCGGAGAGAGGAGAAACACTTCTGCGGCTCCCATCTCTATCCAAGTCATCCAATGGAACATTCACATAACTCGAATTCGCCGTCGACGACGCAGCAGAATCCCCTCTTCTCTTCACACCTTTCCCAGCCATACTTCCCACAAAGCTGACTTCCTTCAGGTACTGCACAAAGGGCATCTTCTCAATACCTACATGTACAACACTATCCTCACCGCCTACATAGCTGCCGTACCCGTACCTGCAGCCCAAATCTTCGAGGTATTTCTCGCGCTCCTTGTTCGTCATGTGAGCTGTACCGCGCAGGTCTTTGACCGCGGCGCTTGAAGCAAAGAGTGCAATGACCGCAGCGAGGCTGGTAGGCATGCGCGCGAGGTAGCGACCAGGACGGCGAAGGTATACGATAAGAGAAACGATTACGTAGATGCCTAGGATGCATTCCGAGATGATGAATAGGGGAGTGACAAAAAACAGGCGTTCTTCAGGTGTTATGACGATGCCAGAGACCTGCGGCGTTGTTGTGTTGTTTGCCGGTACGAAAAGAAGCTCCCTGTTCACACCGAGCCAAATGGCAAAGAGTCGTGAGTATGCTTCTTTCATTGGCGTCTCCACGTCTGCGAATGTGAGTAGTGGCGTGTTTGGGTCTGTCAGCCGTAGCGATCCTTCAGCTCGATTCATGAAGTAGTGAATGAACTCGCTGGCAAAGGTGTCGTTATGCCACAAGGGCTGTAGAGTTCGAAAGATGAATAAGTTCGATTGTGACATGAGTTCGGCAGCGCCGTTCGAGAAGTATTTGTCAAGAGCTTGAGGGCTTTGATCCTGATCAGGTGCGAGATCCCTTGCTGGCTCTGTCAAAACCCCCGTTTTATCAACCAGTACAATAGCATCGCCGACTTGGATCTCTGGCTGGCACAACATGAGGAAAGTGTTGTTGCTGGCAGCATCCTCGAAATCCGGATAAGAAGTCACCGGATGCGCGGTCGGGTCTGTCAGGATTTGTCTTCGCCGAAATTCGACCATACCAAGTGGTCCATCACAGTATTGATGCGTAGCCCGAATCCATCCAACTGCGACTGCAGACCTGCATATTGCCTTTTCTTCTCCGGTGGCTTCAAGGTCGGCCTGGAGGGTTGTCGCTATTTCTGCTCCGACTTTGCCGTCACGGCAGAGAGTTCCATTATACTGAGCATCCCAGCGACTGCTTGATCCGTAGTTTGTGGCGAACATGTTGCCATCAGTACCATAGCATGTGGTTCGCCTTCCGCTTGTAGATGCTACTGTGACATTGAGAAGTTGTTTCCAGTCGCCCATTTTATCGGTCCATAGATGCATATGATAGTCTTGGTCGAATATGAGAGGTTTGCATCGTGGTTCTGCAGCAAAATACTTGGTATGAGCTTGATAAGAGCTCTCTGTGGATAGACTGACTGATTCGGGATCTTTAAATGAAGCGTAGGTAGCCTTCTTATCTGTCCAGGCCGGTAAGGGAGTATGACGTGTCAAGTTAGACTCTGCCACCAAGAAGTGGCTCTCGCCCGTGGACCCCTGGTAAGCACCTGACATTTCAGGCCTCTGGCTTTCCAAGGTCAAAAACGGATTTCCCATAATTGGTGGACCTGACGAGCCATTGATGTGTACAAATCTTGCTTCAAAAGGTGGCGAAAATAGTGCTGACTGAGGGAGTGACAGCGTTGCGCTGAAAAAAAGACCCGCGAATGCAGTTGCTAATAGGTTTGCTAATAGACTCATTGCACAGACTGCTGCCAATAAGTAATGACCAGCTCGAGCTGCTTTGAAGAGTGTGAGTTGGGGAGGGAGAGAACCATAACTGAGAGTTATGCTCCGGGACGCAGCTGCTCTCGGGCCTCGCATCTGCTCTATAGGCTGCAAAACACAAAAGAGTCTGTTGATCATGATCCAAAGTGGTTCGATGAGAGTGGCAATGGCTGTGGGAAGATACTGGGTAACGATGATCTGAACAATGCGATCATTTGACGGCAGAGATAACCCTAGATAGTATCAGTAAGAACGATTGCGTTCAGTCAAGTCAGGGTCATTGTATGTCATGATCTGCGCGACACCACTTACCGTGTGGCCGAGATCGAGCGAAGAGAACGGCAAGGGCTATCACCAAAGCCACAAAAAGGCTGATGAAAGGAATTCCAGTACCCAGACGGAACTCCATAGGTCTCATGGGCTCTGATAATCGTGGTTCGTCGGTTTTGAGTAAGGGCTGTTGCAGCTCTGAGCTGAGAGCTACATTTCTTATGCCGGAATATGTGAGTTGTGTAGACTGTGAGATACTCAGAGTACTGACCCTTGACCTTTTTCGAGTTTGAACCCGCTCGCATGGAGCTTTTGATCAAAATATTGCGTTGACGCACAATCCAGATCTCCAAACGTGGCAAGTGAATCGGTATTGTCTGCCATCATTGACATGATAGAGGCCAAAGAAGCTAAAAATGAGTAAGAAGCTATGAATACGATAGATTTTAGGCTTACCAGGGTCGTCAACTAGTGCTCTTCTTTTCTGCCCCACATACCCAATACAGATGAGAGCTATCGCTGCCACTGAGATCACGGCAAGAAACCCCTCAACCATGTACGTGAAGATAGGTTCAAGCACTACTGCTTCCATTTGCGTCCGGAACGACCCTGGCGATTTGGTACCAGTTGACGTAGAAACATTGGGGTTGAGGATGTCAGCCATCGCACGAGCGAAGAACAGCTGATACAAAATCTCATACGCGCTTGCTAGCTTTTCCGGATCCAGTAGCTCCGGCAAACGATCTTTTGATACAGACATGACGGTTGTCATCATAGGCGAAGCTATAGATGGTGTCAGATCTGTATTGTACAAGATCTCGAGGTACCGAGGCAAGGTGCTCATAGGCAGAATGTCTTGTCTTGTCTGAAGCTTGCGAGTACCAGAGCCGAGTGTTTCCTCGAAGACGGTAGTGTTGAAAACCTCTGCGGAAATATTGCGCCTTGCGCTGGAAAGACTAATGTTTTAAGGTTTCCCAGTTATCGCATCCACAGTTGCCTCAACATCCTGCTCATAGTATACTGGCTTACAGAATATGGCCGTAATGTTGCTGAGCGGATCCTGCTCCCTCTCTTTATTTTGTGTGAATGTCGCAAAGAAGGTCCCGTTTCCCCAAGATCGACACCACCGCTGGTTTTGGAGAGATTCTATTTCCACCAAATATGCTGCAAATAACGGAGAGAAATAGCCCATGTATGATGCAGAGAATTTCTTGAATCGAGTTGACGCCCGCGGGCCTGTGAGGTCTCCAACTACGGCGCCGTTTTGTTGTGACGAAGACACGTAACAGCCAGCAGAATTCTTGAAGCCGGCTTCGCTTGTGAAAGACCATGTCATGTTACGTAGAACGTTAGTCCCTTCAACCTGCACAAGCGCCTCTTCTGACCAGGTTTCGTTTCTTGCTCCTGCTTTTTGCGCCTTTTCGCATTCAAGACCCATACTGTACATGATAGTACGTGCTGTCCAGGAGTCGCCAGCACTGGGTATGAGACCTTGAGTAGTGAACGGTCGTAGCGTATAGTTGCGAGTGGTAAAGGCTGGCACGGTTTCGTTCAACTCCAAGATGCCATATACGGATTGCGCATAGCTGAAGGTCAGAGCCTGCTCTTGCATTGAAGAGTGTATAAAATCATCCGATGTGTCGAAATTCTGCACGGAATCTCTGGTAATCGGCCGTGTCGAGAATATACCTGCTTGTAATGGCACAACGCCGAATGTAGTGAGAACGGTTGCCAATGAGGCCCAGAACACAAGCCAATGCCTATACAGACTTGGTCAACACTTTTTCGTTCTTGTTGCAGTGTGGTGTGGGACTCACCTCCTTTTAGCTGCTATTATAGGTACAATCGGGATGTAGTCGAAAGGATAGTGCAATAGAACGGAGTTTGCCGCTGACGCTCCACATGGCCGTGCCATGTGCCGATAGGGCTCATAACGCTTAGCATCGTGGTCGATCCAGATAACAAGGATGCTGAAAGTTACAGCAATAATCGTTGGCAGATAGAGGTACCAGAATGAGCGACGTAACGGAAGTGAGTTCACCGTTGTGGCGAAAATCACCCCACCTTGAGTCTGGCTTCTCCGAAGATAGTATTGGAGAACAGCAATATAGGTCCAGCAGAGTAATGCAGTTATGGCGAGGGTCCACCATCGTAGCGCGGGAGGGTACCAGCTTTGACGGGATTGTGTGCCGTCCTTTCGTTTTGGGACTAGCGTCGACGGGCGGAATCTGAGCGCTTCGAATCGTACCATTTCTTTGGTGACAAAACCTGCCCACTACAACGGCGTGCGTTGGAGAACTTCGCCTTTTTTTCTCAGCCTGGATATCGTTGAGATGACTGCGGAGTGCTAGTAGTGGTGCTGTCGAAGTGTAACTTTTGGCCCCCATGCGCGGGTGGAATTGACGATCGATGGTGATAGTTTGACGAGGCGGTAGCCGTTGTCTTATGTGAAAGTCGTCAGTGCATTTGAGACGGGTGGCCTTGCGCACCAACTGGTGATACCACAACCAAGGCGATGTGCTGACTGGTAACATCCTATGGGGCGCAGCCGTAAGCAAGCGCTGTGGGGCGGTCAACTCGGTCATTGGTTATTGGACTATGGCCCTGCAGCTTTCAGGCCCTCCACCTCTGTTATTAGAGCGGGCTGTGACTTCGATTCGCCACAAAGAGATCACAGATGCGCATGATCGTGCGTACAGCACACGGTGTTTTTGCGCAACATGATGTTAGCGGCGGCAGATCTGGGGTCTAGCAAAGTACACACGCCTTCTACACCTACATACAGGAGCTAAGTGAAGCCCTTACCTGACGCGCAGTCGTTCAATGAAAAGAGTGCGGCGCCAACTAGATGTTGACTACCAGTGATGAGTGTCTGCATACCACCAATCGTGCCTATTTCCCTCGCTAATTCCAGAGCTCTTTGCACAATTGGTTCGTAGAGGATGTGGGAGTTGGGGTGGATGCGCTTCCAAATGTCACGGAATGCTCCTTGTAAAGCGTCTAGATCTTCCAATCTCGGAATTACAGCTACATCACAGTCAGTAGGTGAAGTTTCGTACGAAGAGGCTAGGTAGCGCTACCCGTTGTAGAGTCGAAGTCTTGCTTTGGATCGTACGAAGTGAAAATGACATGATCGATATGAATAGGGCTGAGCGCAATGGCTAATTGTTCGAGCACGAGCTTGGAATCTCTCTGCTTCGATACCTGGCCGAAGATCAAGATCCGTACTGGAGGTGCGCTATGGACGTCACCTGGGCAGTGACAAGAGGCAGTGTTAAAAAGTGGGGCACATACCTCCCTCCCTGCGAGCTCTCAATGAACCATTCAGCGGCCTTGCTAACGCTCATCTCGTTGTGCGCACCGTCGAGATACCAGCTGGATGGTCCTTCTACAATAGTTTGAAAGCGCCCCGGCCAGGAGAACTGGCTGATGCCGCGCAAGATAACGGGGGAAGATAACTGTGGGGCGTCGTTCAGAGCTCTTCCTTTGAGCATATGGCGAACTGCAGCAAGAGCAACGGAACAATTCATGCGCTGCACATCTGGTTTCAACTGCGGTACTTCTGCTGGAAGATCTGTATCTTTTTCGACAAAACAGAGGTTGACGCCTTCCTCAGCCGCGCGAGCTCGCAGCACCTCGGCAGCGGAGGCCTCTTGAGGAGATGAGAAAGCATGAGCACCGCGTTTGAAAATTCCCGCTTTGTGCCGGGCGATTTTCTCGATGGTGGGTCCTAACTGCTGGACGTGATCCATTCCAAGGGCAGTAATGACAGTTGCGACAGGATGCTCTATCACATTGGTAGCATCGTATTCTCCTCCGTGATGAGTCTCATATATAGCTACATTAACGTTTTCCTTGATGAATGCGTGAAACGATACCAGCGCGAAGAGCTGGAGATAGCGAGGCAGTATCTCTGAGTCTTTTGACACGACATTCCACACTTCGAAGAAGTATTTCGCGAAAAGATCTCTTGCGATGGGTTTGAAGTTGATGCGAATCCTTTCCTCGGGATAAACCAGATGCGGCGAAGTGTATAAGCCCGTCTTCAGTGGCCTTCCGGCTCTTTCCCCGTAAGCTCGGAGAAAGGACTCGATGAATGCGCATGTGCTGCCTTTGCCCTTGGTTCCGGCGACGTGGATGATGTTTAGTTTATCGATATCGGTAGTCTTTCTCTGTCAGTGGAGTTCAGCAAAGACACAAGGAGGCGTACCGAGTGACCGATTCGATGCAGCCATTCTTTCATTCCGGCTACACTGGGTGTGCCCTTCAGGTTTGGCTTTTCTTGCGCATCAGAAACAGAACCATAATTCGGTGGAGTAGTTTTTGGGTTTGTAGTAGGCCTCGCGGGACGTCGTCGACTGTCAAGGATGTTGATAGCACTCTAAGCTGCTTTAGCGCGGCGGATGATAGGTGAAAAGCTTTACTTACCTTGTAGCTTCTATCAACAGGTCGCGACAGCATGGTTTCGTTCATTGCCAGTGTAGCTTGTCGTGAGGAGTATGATCGTGGATAGCTTCATAACCACTACATTGATCTCTTTCTTTTGAGTCGGGGCTGACATCGTTTGTGTAGTTGAATGTGCGAAATTTGTGACTGGGTTGTCTTCTACAGGTGATCGTATGGGTCACAGCGACAAACTGTTCCCTCCGCGATCTGAGCGCGATAACGAACGCGGTCATTACAGTCATCACCATCGCTATCCAAATCGCCGAAGTGTAAGAAAACGAAGCTCTTTAGTGGTTATCGTTACTGCTTCGGCTGTGTAACTTTGTTTAGGAGAGTAGCTATGCTCCTGGGTGGTGAGCAGTGGTAGAACTTTTCACCAAGAGCATCGCTTTGTCGTCCCCAAAGCGTGTTCCAACATCTCGTGTTACCAAACCGCTTCCGCAGACTGTGCCACATTACGTTACTTTCGACTGCTGCCGATGGTGATACAGATCATTGCTACACACGGTGACCCTATGTAAGCGAGCAGTGTCTAAATGCAATGAGCAGACTGAGTCTATGTAGAGATACTACTCTTCGCATCGCGATCAACCCACCTTCTCATCCTAACTCGCTTTTTGAGTGTGTTGTTTGTGCACTGGGGACTGCGTACTGGCGGTAGGGAAGGCACACAGTGTCTTCTTAGCTTGCGTGTATCATACATTAGTGTGCGAGTCATGAGCGTCAGCCAGTAGACGCTGAAATGGAACGAGCTGTTTGATGTAGCTGTGTTGACAACAACTCTTTTTTTCGGATTTTGCGACCAATAAATAGAGGGCGGCTGCTTATTTGCTATTCTAGAACAACATGTTGGCTACAACAACATCTTTGGAAACACAAGACGCCTTGGGTCGAGGCGGCATTGATAGATATGGGAAACCAGTCCATAAACCCTCTCCCCTATAATCACCCCTTATCTTGTGATATGAGAGATACTCTTTGATCAGAGCCGCTGTCTCGTGATCTTTGACAGTGATCGTGAGTTCCAAAGCAATTGTATCTTCTCCCAACGTCCACCTGCAGGGGTGTGAGCGGTAGACATGGTAGGCCGTGATACCCACTGCGCAGTCTCCCTTATCATAGTAATACATGAGGTCGGCATAGGGGATGTATGCAGTTTCTTTGGAATGAACGTCCTCGAAGACAACCGCTGGGCGATAAAACTTGAGAGCTGCGTGCATGGTTTCCCTTCCCTTCCATGCGAGGATCTTGATCGTTACATCAGGGATGACGCATACATCGCCTCCCTTAGTATATATGGGTGGATACGGTTGAAGTTTCGGCGTTTCAACATTCGGATCGGGGCCCATTCCTCTCGTCGGACCCTTGAGCATGTTCGCAACAGCATAGCCAATCCCGTCGTCTAAGAACTCCAGTATCATGCTATTGACACCATCCACAAGCTCAGTGTTGTTGAACAACCAGCCGTGTATCTCAACTGTGTTGGAATCGTGTGCATGTGCGTGCGCGACGTTCTCGTACCGGATGGAGATGACGTTGTTGCCGCCCTTTTCGCGACGGAAGAAGATCTCCTTCTCCCCAAACTCAAAACTTCCAAACGCCCATCTGTCGAAGTCAAAGAGGGACGAATAGAACAAAGAGCCGTGCAGCCCGTTAAAGCCACCGCTTAGAATCAAGGCGTTTCGTAGTTTGGGTTCAAGGCCTGAAATATCTGCCGCTCCAAGACTTAGCAGGCCGCTAACTTCATTCAAGCTGAGATCACCCAAACCAGTCTTTCGGTCCACATATACATCCATCTCTTCATGCTCATCGAAAGGCTGGATATATTCAGAGTAGATTGTGAACAAACACTTGCCGTGATGATGCACACTGCCACTGTCGTTCGTTATAACATACCACCACTGGCCCTTCATGTCTACTATGTTAGCTCCACCGCGCTCTTCTATGGCTGTCTTGAGATCCTTGAGTGTTATGATACGATTGTGGCTATACCACCACAGCTTACTCACGTCTTTCCAGCCCTTTGCACGGTAAAAGCCTACCAATGCATCGAAGTAATCGTCGGGATCCTCTGGAATGTAAGGGCGTGAGAGACTAGCAGCCATGCGTGAATGACTTCTTTTGTAGTGTTGGATTCGATCATGTTCAGTATGAGAGTACTTCCTGCAGCCGAGCTTCTTGCAGAGAAAGACCTTTGGACCGGCGTGTGCCCATTCACGATGCCGGGCAAGTCTAAGTTTGAGGTCTATGGTTTTTGCTTCCCAGTCGCATCCATCGATTCCACATGAAATCCCTTGTTCATCTTGCGAGCCAGTTGAGGAAGAAGTGATGGAAGAGGGGTTTTGAGGTTCTGCTTTGGGCTTACTACCACCTTCGTGGCGCCGTCCTACATCGCCGTCCTCATTAGACAGCGAGTCTGGTGAGCTACCAGCTTCGGCTTCGCTGGATAGAGAACGCAAGTCACTTTGCTCTTTGTCTGCCTCATCGTCATCCTCGTTCACACGAGAGGGCAGTGCGAACAACGCCAACTCTTCGAGATGTTTGCCAAGGTGACGTCGCAAAAGCGAAAACGACAAGACGTGATCCTGGCATAGTGGGCATTCCACCTTTTCGTTCTCACTTGTACAGTGCTGCCTTTCGCAAGTCCGCATGAGATCATCGATTCGTTCTGAGTTCGCGAACTCTGGGTGGTGCTGCGAAAGGTGCACACGGAACTCTGACTGCAGTTGGAAAGGCTGGTCGCAACCGTCGATGCATTTCCACCACTTTCTGTGGGCCTGCAGTTCGTGGTGAAACCATTCGTATCTTGACTCATACATCCGATCAGCCGTCTCGCAACGTTCGTTAGTACAAATCTATTCACTTTCAGCTAGAGCGTATTTGAGTCATATTGATCACTTACGTAAGGTTGTAGATCACGGTAAACATGTTTGCGCCAGGCGAATTCATGCTGGGCCAACGTGAATCGGAAGCAGAGCGGGCATTCGAAAGGGTCGCCATTCTCACCGAGTTTCGGAATGCGCGGTGGACGCAGTCTAGTAGACTCTGACCCAGAAGACGCGTAACTGGTTTGAGAAAGGGTCTCTTCGTAGTAGGCTTCATCCATAAGCTCTGTTACAGATATTTTGGCCTTGAGAGCCGAGGGTAGTGAAGATGCGACAGTACTCGCAATCCTGTCGGAGAAATCGGTCGTCGTTTCTGGCTTGTGCTGCGGTGTGTCCATGATCTCGGACTGCGGCTCTTCTACCATGGCATTGTTTACTGTTACCAAATCCGCAGCTGGCTCTAGTCCCTGCGCAAGTCTTTGCCGATGCTCTTCACGGTAGTTGAGATATTGCCGTCGACGCGAGATGGCCTTGCCCAAACGCGCCACTAGGTATTCTTCGGCGTTGGGAAATTTAGCCCGTACATGCTGCATATCGAAGTGTTCGAAATGAGAGACTCTGAAGTGGGCAGACTCCTTGAACTGGTCGTGAGGCGCAGGATTTCGGATCGCCATTGATAGTCGCATGAGGCAAGTGTTAATCTCGGATAGGCTGAATGCGTGCTGCTCTAATTCTGTGGCATCCTGTTTATCCGAATCCTCAGACACATCCGAATCGGAGTCAGAAAGATCTTCCCATGGAGTTATTTCACCAGTGATAATTGCGTTGGCCTTCCCCAGACTGGATGTCATGCCTTCCAGCAGCTCGATGACCTGGTCATGTATGTGCGAAGCTTCGCGAAGCTTGTAATCGAGTGAGCCTTTGCCGAATCTGTGCGCACCGACATTACCGCACCAGATCTTGAAGCGACCCAACTCATCATCGAAACGGCCGGGTAGTATCTTCTGCCTGATACGTGGCTCGGCCTTCTCGAGACTGTCGCAGACTTCCTGGAAATGGATGAAGCATTCTCGAACGTGGGTTGCAACCAAGACAGGGTCAGCGAAACTTCTGAACACCATATTTCGTAGCGCAGTGTCCTTCAACGGATTGATAGTACGGCACGACTTCGCAGATAGGTTGATAGTGGCGGGAGGCCAGGAAAGAAAGTGAACAGGAGGATCGGAGCTTCCTCGATGCTAACGGGAAGTAGTTCCCTGTATATAGCCTATACAACTCATCAGATCATCAGGCAGTGTAACTACGTACTCGTGTAGGGAGTGGATGCGGGGCAAGCGGGGGTTGTACCACGCCGCACACGTGCATCCAAGTACGTCGATAAGTCGTATCCGCTCCTTCCTGTCCGAGACCCGCTGGATCACCATCCAGAACCACACCTCAGACACAGAGCAATTCAAATCCATCAGCCTATTTCCAGTGGCAGGTCCATCGAAAATAGTTCGCGATGTCGGGTCTCGAAATCGCAGGTGCCGTCCTAGGATCAATACCGCTCGTTATCTCAGCCATCGAACATTACGCCAACGGCATCAGCACCGCGAGGAGATATCTGAAATATCAGACCGAGATGGAGGACTTATTGAGGAAGATAAGAACAGAGCAGAAGCTATTCAAGAACACTATAGAGACATTGTTGAATGGCATCGCCAGCGACGAGCGAATGAGTGACATCGTTGCGGGTGGTAGATTTTGGCTGGAACCAGGTATCGAGCTGAAGCTGAAGGATAGATTGCGTGATGCGTATGACATCTACCTTGACAATGTGTGCGGCATGGAAGCGGCGTTGCAAAGGTTCAAGGAGAAATTAGCGTTGGATCAGGCTGGCAAGGTACGTCATCATAGCTCTTTCCCCAGCGCCAGCTCTCGGTCTACGAAAGGCTGTCCGTGCGCCATAACCAAATGTTCTCTCGCTTCTCTCAATCGACCAAGAGGCTGAGCAGCATTCTCGCTTGCACCAGCGATAACGACAAGAAAGAGCAAGGACGCTCATAATAGCCATGACCGGTGATTGCTGACAATCGTTACAGCCACAATTCTCGGATCCAAGCCGATTCAAAGAGAATATCAGGAGATTAAAGTTCAGTGTCAAGAGAGCAGATTACGCTGAACAAGTCAATGCTCTTTGTTATTACAATCAAGCGTTGATGCAACTTACAAACCAGTCCATCAGCCTCGAGAATTCAAGAGGCGCGATTAAACATCATCGATGCCCGAACTTCAACATCTTGCAAAGCTTAACACGGGCATTGTACGAGACACTACAGTCAGGTCTGCGATGCGCATGTGACGACCATGCTGTCAAACTGCGGCTCGAGAAGAGGCAGCGAAGGGTGGGCAAGACCGAAGACATACAGGAAGCACCATTCCGCGTCATCTTCACTGGCGCTAATCACGATATCCCCCAACGTTCAGCCCACGGAAATCCTTGGAGATGGGCAGAGGCAAACATCTCATGCTTACCAGATGACACTCCGCGGATGACAGAACCAACTCAAATCGCACTCAAATCTCTCAAGCAAGTTCGGTTTGTGCAACCTCGTGCCGATTGTAGCAGTAGCGACATCACGCTTGTAGAACGATCGAGTGCATCCACCATCAGATCCATGCCAATACAGATTGGGGACCTCTGCACAGCAATTGCAGCTCTACCTACACCGCAACCGACTGCATGCATCGGTTACTTGACAGACAATTCTAACCGTCAATATGGAATCTACCCACTGGACTCGACGAATGACTCCGAGAAACCCAACCCTACGGTGTACTCCTTACGTCAGATACTCACCGAGTACAACAGCAACAATTGGCGCCTGAGATTGTCTGATAAGCTACGAGTCGCTCTGGATCTGGCTTTCAGCGTGCTCCAGCTCTATAAGACACCATGGCTGGACGAGCAGTGGAGCGACAGCGACGTCTACTTTGTGCGGCATCCTGATGCACCGGCGGCCAGTTTGTACGAGCATCCTTTTGTCTATCGCAAGATCTCAGCATCCAAGATCGACCAAGCCAGCGACAATATCGGCCGACCGGCAGCGTATAGGGTCATCCGTAATCAGACGCTGTTCACTCTGGGCATATTGCTGATTGAGCTCTGCTTTGAGAAATCAATCGAAGATCTCCAATTGCCATGCGATCTGGACTGTTCAAACACGCCAGGTGTGGCATGGTGTACTGCGCAAAGATTACTCGACGAGAAGAAGTTGGAATTCAAGATAGGTCCAGGCTACCAAGACATAGTCCGTCGTTGTGTATGGTGTGACTTTGACCAAGGGAAATCCAATTTGGACGATCGGGACCTACAACGAGCAGTTTTCGAGAAGGTTGTGGTGCCACTAGAGGAGATTCTGCAGGTTCTAGGTTGAAGCTGGAGGGCGTTCGGAATTTGGACTGACCTACTCGCCCTTCCATCTACATAGTAAGACAGCTTCGGAAATTCGCGGAAAGGCGACTAATCGATAGTATCGAAATCGCGCATTCATTATCGATAATCAAAACCCCTGCGCAGCATAGACAATGGTGGTGAAGTTAATGCAAGCTATACACGGGCGTGGGCGAGAGATTATGTGGGGAAGAGGCATAAATAACCACGCCGTCGTGGATTAAAGCCTGAGGCATCCACATTTAGCAGCGAGGTCCCAATTCGGCCCCGGGTAGCGTCTTAATTTGCGAGAACCGGCCGTGATTGGAGTGTGCCTGTCGTCTTGGGCGGTGGAGACGTTGCGCTAGTCAGCTGCAGGCAATTTCAGGGTCCGTTAGAGTCCTGTCCGGCGCTGATCAGGGAACATGGCGGCTGGAGAGAGGTGTGGCGAGCGACGGTGCCGGGCGTAGTGGTGACGGTTTAATGTGTAGGGAGTGTCAATGGGGCGGCTGTGCAGCAAACAGAGGACATTGTATTGTTTGCATGTCAGGGTGGCGGCATTGTTGGGAGCCCTTGCCTATGGAGGCGGTCGCGACTGCCCCAGATCGATAGCGGCAATCTCGGCGGCAGGTACCAAACGTCGCGGCCCCTCCCTCCTCTGTCGTCGCAGGGCAGCAGCATCGTGACGGTCCTCGTGCACTGCTCTGACTCTCCGGGCTCCAACAAAGTCGTCCTCGCACACTATCTGTCGCTCTTATTTGTCGCTGCTCACCTTGGCCGCCGCCAGCCAGTCAGCGCGCGCCCAAAGTCAGTTTCCGGCGGCTGAAACGCTGCAAGGTCCAGCGTGCGTCCACCGCCCAGAGCAACACGGGCACCACGCTATTCCCCTGCGCTCCCTAGTTCCACCTCGGCCTCTCCAGTCCATACTCTCTAGGCGTGAGCGCAGACTATGTATACTCGCTGCCCGCCGCCATGACTGCCTCAAATCTCTCGCCGCCGCTGAGTGTGAATGAGGATCTGCAGCACGACGATCTTGTCCAACGCCTGAAGTCCATGCCCACCGCGAGCGCCCATACAGGCCCGATACCTCTCCAGAGCCCGAAGAAGGCACCGGCTCCTACAAAGCCCGCTGCAGAAGACGCATCCTGCCCACGCTCAAGCCCGCCCTCTGCCGCCGCCATGGGAGAAAGCAACACGCTCGCCCGCCAGCTCAGCAACACGTCCGACGACAGCATGACCTCGCGCCGGCCCTCTACACCACGCTCCCAAACAGACCCCCAGCCTGACACCCTCACGTCTCTGGCAGCCCTCACCACCCGGCCACGGAACCGCTCGCCCTACTCGCGCTCTCACCTCCGCTCTCAGAGCGGGTCTGCGTTGCCGAATGCGCCGCCTATGACACGGGCCCATTCGCTGCCTACAGTCATGCAACCCTCTGGCAATCTGATGCTCTCGCCTGCCCCGATGCCGCTCGCCCGCCCGGCTTCTCCTCTGCGCTCCCCCAAGCGGACCCGCAGCCCACGGGCACTGGAGCCACGCCCGCACTCAGTAGGAACCATGGAGCGGTACGGCTCGGGTATTCGTCCAGCCTCCATCGGCTCTTTTGAGGGCGTACCGAGCGTGTGCGACATATCAGAGGACGCCGAACTGGAACTCACGCCACGCGTTGGCACCACCGTGTCGAGCCTCCACAGTAGCACAGGCTCGCTCTCCCGGCGACGCCGACCAGCTTCACCGCTATACCAGGTCACCGTACCCTTTGGCGCACCACCCACGAGCACCCCCTCTGTCAGCACGCCCACCTCCACTGCCTCCTCACCGCTCCTCGCACCTTCCAGGTTTAACGAGAACTACCCCATGTCCCATGCCTCTTCGTCCGTGCCATCCACCCCGACCTCGATGCGCTCCCGCAGCCCTTCCATCTCGTCTCTCGAGACCATCGAAGACAGCCCAGACGCAGAAGAAGAAGCCATAGAGGCTGATCGCATACGGCGGCTCAAGGCTGCGGCGGACCGTGAGGACGGCGGAGATGGCAGGAGGTCCAGCCTTGACGTGCCCGAAAGCCGTGGGCGCAGTCTCGGCTTCGGCAAGCGCGACTCACGGAAGAGATGGAGTGTCTGCGGAGCTGAACGACGCGTCGACCTGGACCTCGACACCATATGGGAGGACTGAATAAACAACACATGAGTACTTTCTTTCTAGTACTGTCAGCGTCATTGCATTTTCAAGTATGCGACTTTGAGCGTACGGAGTTTTGGGGTTTGATTTCGGCGTACGGTTGGTCCTGCACTTTTTACTTCTCACATTATGATCGTCATCCAACACGGCTTGGACCAATGTCCGGGATGGAACGAAGATGCACCTCTCTTTCACGCATATGGTATGATACATTTCAACGACACGACACATGGTCGCAGCATGATACCCTCTTCAGGAAGTCTAGTTTTGCACAACAGCACTGAGGCTACCCTATAGTATGACTGCATTTAGTAACCTGCAATACAATACCGATTTGATCAAGCCTACTGTTTACTCATCGTTGACCTTTGCCCCTAGTGTCTAGTTTTGCCAACTACTGCCGCTTTGGGTAGTCGGAGCAGTCGGCCAATGACATCACACTAGCAGCTGGAGCTGAAGCTTCCTAGTGGGGTTGAACGCGACTGCCCCTCGACGCGAACGACGTATTTATACCAGGTCAGCTCCTTCTCTAAACGCATACCCAAATCTTCCATCAAATAAACACCACCAACATGATCAATATCGGAATCATCGGAACCAATTGGATCACGCACTCCTTCGTGGAAGCTGCGCACGCAACAGGCAAATACAACCTCTCCGCTGTCTACTCGCGCAAAGAAGAGACCGCGAAAGAATTCGCGTCCAAATACCCCGACAAGCAAATCACTACCTACACCGACCTGAATGCATTTGCCCAAGACAAGATCGACACGGTCTACATCGCCAGCCCCAACATCCTACACTACGAGCAAGCCAAGCAGCTCCTCAACGCCGGCAAGAATGTCATCCTCGAGAAGCCGTCCTGCAGCACCGTCGCCGAACTCGACGAGCTCTTCGCCCTCGCCAAGTCGAAGAAGGTCGTTCTAGTCGAAGCCTTCCGCCACATCCAAGAAGCAAACTTCAAGCTGCTGAAATCAAAGATCTCAGACCTGGGCCCTCTATACGGCGCATCCATAACCTTTGCGCAGTACAGCAGCCGCTATGAAAAGGTACTCCAAGGCGAAGTCCCCAACATCTTCAACCTGGAAATGGGCGGTGGTGCGCTCGTAGACTTGGGCGTATACTGTGTCGCAGCTGCCATTGACCTCTTCGGCGCACCCACCTCATCTCAGTACTTCCCCGTTAAAATTGCCACAGGTGCTGACGGCGGCGGTCGTCTCATCCTCACCTACCCCACTTTCACAGTCCATCTCTGCCACAGCAAGATCTACAACTCCGACGCCCCGAGCGAGATTTACGGGGAGAAGGGCACGCTGATCGTACCTACCATTACGGATATCAACAAGATTACCTTCTGGGACCCGAAGAAGAAGACAAGGGAGGATGTGGCGGGTGTGAAGGAGCCCGAGAAGTTGAACTTGGTGGAGGAGGCGAGGGAGTTTGCGAGGTGTATTGAAGAAAAGGACGAGAGTGCGTTGAAGAGGTTGGAGCAGCATAGTAGAGATACTTTGGCGGTTATGGAGAAGGTGAGACATGATAACGGTCTCACATTTCCTGGGGGCAAGTAGATGTGTGTTTGGGGTAGGCGGGGAGTGGTAGAGGGAAGTAGTGGCATGCATGGATCTTCACATGATCAATTGGATGCTCCTTCTGCCCATCCTTCGTTCATAGGCTGCTTGCTTCCACCGGTCGACATGAGAAAGCAAGACGAGGCTGGGGTAGTTGGTGTGGATGATCATCTGGGAACAGCTTCGTCTGCGCCAGCATGCCGAGACGCTCTTTAGGTGTAGTAGATGATCGACATGGGAATCGCGACATCCGCATGTGATCGCTTTGACCATTCCTTCTTCTCGTCCCTGCTTAGACTGCATGTTTCCACCGGTGAACATGGGGAAAGTAAGACGAAGTCAAGACAGTTAGTATAGTTAGCTGAAATAGGAATAGTACCCTCTGCATGCGCTCGCTCAGGTTTGCTTCTTTGACTGGGCGGGGGAGGAGCAGCGGTGGGGGAGGCGACATTTCTCGTCCTTTCGTTAGTAGACTGCCTGGTTCTGCCGATGGACATGCCGCAATCGGCATGATGATGCAAACGGGAATAGCAACATCTGCATATGAACAGGCTGACCAGTTCTTTTCCCCTTCATGCTTCAATCGGTGAAGGTAGTTGGAGTAGTAGATGAAACAGTACTAGCAAAATCCGCATGTGATGACTTCCAACATTACTTCTTCTCTTCCTTCGCTCCTAGATCGCTCACTCCCATCGGTGAAGACGGAAACTAAGAGCCAGCTAGGAGAATTGCATTGGTATTCGAAATGGGAAACAGTAACATCCGCATGTGATCACTTCTCACATTCCTTCTTCCCTTCCCTTTTAGGCAGCATGTTCGTGATGCACGAAATGGGAATAGCCAACTTCCGCATGTGATCAACTTTCTTCGTTCCTTCTTTCCCCCCCACAGCTTCCTTCGTTCGTAGGCTACATGCTTCTGTCGGTTAATATTACTCTAGCTGGATAGCCGTAGTATACCAAGATACACGTCCCGGTCCGTTGGAGGGTGTTCACGATGCTGATCTTCTGGATCGGTGAGCTAGCCCTGGAGAAGATCTGATAAGCTGGGGGTAGGGGTGGGGCGAGGCTGCACGACATACTGGAGCAGATCATCTTGCATGTGGCATGTGCGCTTGGGGATCTGACAGGGTAGGGGTGGGAAGCAAGGCTGTATGGGAAGTCACTTGATGCGTATTGCATGCGAAGTTGTCACAAAAAGCGGTATGCTTTCTGTATGGCAGAGGATCTGGCATGGATATCGTGGGTAGGGTGCAAGGCAGTATTGGGTGGTGATTCCAGACGCATTTCCTGTGAAGTTGTCACGAAGAGGCGCTGTGCACTGTGTACGGCAAAGGATTCAGAATGACAGCGGCGGGTAGGTGGGGTCATGTTGGTAATCAGTTATTACACATCTTGTGCGACTGTCACGGAAGAGATGCGCATAGTGCAGGTTGTAGAGTGAACAAATTTTCATAATTGAAATGAACTGGGTAGGTTTCACTGTCTAAGCTACTACCACACCCGTCCCTTCTCCTCAAACTGCTCTCCATAGAATAGAATCTCGTACAACGAGCTGTCAGACTCTAGCAAGTCTCCAGAATCAAAACCCAAACCCCCCTACTTTCTGTCTTCCATCCCATCGCGCAGTTCCTTCCAAGATGAAGTCGCGGCTTCGGTATCATTTCGTATCGCATCGTAATCGTACATGTGTTGGGTATTCTGCTCTCCTGCTGCCTCCCGGCTCGACTCGACGAGAAAGATGACGTCAACGCCGTTCTCGCTCCGCACTCAAGTATGTGTTGTGCGTTATGAGGGTAGCGGGGGAAGAGGTCGGTTTGGTGGTGGGCCCGGGCAGGGAGGAAGCGTTGTCAAGTATTTTGATGGCATGTTGATGATGTGTGTGTTTGTTGATTGGTTGGTGAGGTTTTGAGACCTCAGTGTGTGATGTATGGTTTGGCTGCTCTGTGGATAGCAGTTGATGAAGTTGTTGAAGTGTGGTTGAGACTTGTAGAAGATGTAGAGAGGTTGTTGAATCAGATAAACTGATGAGAATGATGAAAGCTGATGGTTGGATGGCGATCATCTACAAGGGAAAAGTACCCTCCATATATACACACTCACCCCTACACGTCCTCAACACCAATCAAGGGGTTAAACCTGCACCCCCCAGTTCCAAAAGAATAGCGCATCGTCGCAATCAACGAACGATGAGAAAAGCACCGCCGATCGCCCGTAACGATCAGCATTCCATACCCACCGTAGTTCCATCAGAAGCAATGCGTCTGCTTTGGGATTGGCCTCACCACCATCAGCTACAAACGTTAGCCAGGTTCAGGGTGTCTGCTTCCGCGGGAAACCGACCAGACTACACCTGCTCGGTACCTTACAACGAGGTGTGACGACAGGGAAACAAGGTTCAAGACCCTACTTCCCCCTCGGGGCGACTAGTATGCTGTTTTTTCTTTTCGCGAGCGGAGCTAGGAGTTTGAGAGGCACCGAGCGGAGGGAGAGGTGACTAGGAGCTTGCTTTTTGCCCCTCTAGCGCGCTTTATCGATGGAACGGGAAAGAGGAAGAGAGGGCCAAACGGGGGTTATGTGCTCAACACAGCTGTCAGTGCGAGCGAGCGTCTCGACTGGTCTGTCTCCACGTGCGTTCATGCTGTCTCAGACTGCGGGTGGCGTTGACGGTGGAGAGCTGTTGACTCCTCCTTCACCGCGATACTGCATCGAGATCTCAGCCTCGCCCGCCACGCCTTTTCCAAAAGGAACAGCCGCATCCTCTGCCACGCAACGAGGTGTTTCGATGCAAAGCGGTCCAGACGCGTCCTTTCCTACACAGCGCGTATGAGTTGGGCGAGTGGGAAACGTTCTCGTTGGTACCGAGCTGGACTCAACAGTAACCCGTGGCCTGTGGCTAAATCTCCGCGCCTTGATTGTCAGCGCAAAGACGTCTCAGCTCGATTTTGTCTTCCTTCTTGGTGATCAGGCCATCACCGATTCATCGATGGGAGAGAATACAGGCTCGTTTCGCTTAGGGTCTTGGGCGCGAAACTTTCAGCCCTTTCTTTCTCCCTCCTACGCCGAACCTTCCTCAGGCAATAGTCCCTGCGTCTCTTTGTACGGATATCATGCCATGTCCCCTCTTTCGTCGGTCACTCCGAAATTTTACTGTCTTGGTCTTCGTCCTTGGCGTATCTACAAGAAGACTAATCACGCCCGTATAGGCGGGATAAGTTTGGTCGTGGTAGAGATTGCGCGACGAGCAGACTGGTGGAAGTTACCCAAGCGCATGTCTATTAGCACCCGTAGACTTATTTAGTGATGCTGGTGGCTTCACGCGCCGAGTGAGCCGTTGAAACAGCGCGGAAGGGAGTGAACGTGGTGGAAAATGGTGGTTCCGCAATATCCAGGCTGAAAGAAAAGATGTGAGGCTTAGCGCATATTCAAGTGTACCAAAAGATCGCGATGAGTCTGCGCCGGATCGGACCCCCGTGGACCAATGGTTTCAAGACTAGCAAACCTAGCTGATGACCGTCTCCCGCGGATCTGGCATATCTGACATCTGACGTGCCCGCGCGATTTTGTCCACCTTACTGCACGTGAAGAACTGCTCATGTGCACTGACCATGTAGATACCTTCGCCACTTGGGCCTCAAGATAGCCTGTCAACTCTTCTTAGTTCTAGAACTAGGTGTAAGCGACCTTGCTCCGCGGGGTTCACGTGGGTCGCCTGTCCCAATGTCGCAGAATGGCAGCCGTTCACAACTCGCTTCGGGAGCGAGTCGACCGCTGCGATATTGTGTTGTGGATGCCGATGGTACGATATCCGATGATGCCGCGCCGGCAGACTTCCCACAGTCTGGGACGCTGGACGGTCGTCATATCGCAAGATCACTGCCTTACCAAGCTGTGCCCCTCCTCTCCATTCGAGGCCCCACCAAGGGGTAACAGGCTATGTGTCGCGTTGCTGCATACATGGTACAGTCTTTTACCAAGCAGATCGTACACTCGATAGCGTATTCTTCTGCCTTAGGTGTTGATTATGATCTGTCAACAATAAGCTCTCGTGGACACGCCATGCGACACAAAGCCTGGCATCCCCTGATACCCCTCAGATGAGCCTCAACGCGACCAGACACAAGCGCTTTGCCGGATCGTAGTTTGTACGCGACGACAGGCCCGCCTCCCCGTTAGCTTACAGCTGCTCCGGGTACTACGAGGGCTTACGTTCCGCATAGCTTCCGCCACCCGTTGGTGTTGTGGTGGCTCATGGTGGGAATTGCGGTGAGCTCACCCCATTCTCACGCGAAGAGACCCAGAGTCTGGAATGCGGTGGCTGAAAGCTGTTGAAGTGGACGTTGGGACCGCAAGTGCTAGCTCGTTTCAGTTGCGAGAATTGACCCGATCGCGCTACTCTGTGATTCGACCATCTGAAAATCAGCTCATTGGTGGCTTTCCAGTTAAGAGGTCTCGTCGATATGGGGCGCTGGGATATCGTTGCGTTAACCGATCGCCCGTACCGTCTACCCAGATTGTAGAGAACACAAGCTTAAGCCTAGAGGGCCAATCATTTGAGGGGTCTGCTTGGCGTGGCCTTATCGACAACAGAGAGCAAAGCCGCCGGAGGACTAAGTGGGACCGGCTTTGATGACCCCCGTCGTGAGACTATTTCCTGAGTAACCGAGTACAACCGTACTGGTGATGGTAGTAGTACTCGGTTGCTTGTAACCAGAAAGCCAAGCTCGTTGACTCGTTTACCAAAGGACCGATATGAAGAATTGGTCGTACGATAGTCGCGTGAAGACAACGCGATGGTGCCAAGCGATCCTCGTTCAAAGCCTTGATGTCATTCATCTCTTGCATCTTTGCATCTAACCGACCTGCTAGTTGGGTAGATGATAGAAGGTTCGACTGGTCTAAACTCCAAGGTACCTGTGGTTGTCGATGCTGAGGTAGTGCCACATTCGATAGTTGGCTGACATTTTAGACGGGTGAAGTTTCGTACCATATCAGTAAGATTTGATGTACGATGAGGTGTTAATGCATATTCGAAAGACGATACTGGCTGAGTTTGACGACATGGCGGCCATGATTCACGTGAAAAGTGGATTATGGCGTACCTCAACCATACTGTGCAACGAAGACGATAGTCGTTGCATCCAACTAGATGATGAGTTGTCAGCAGGAGAAAACAGCTGCAGCCTGCACAAGCCCAACACGTGTTGTGTAAGAAGAGGATGACGCGTGGTCAGTGGATCTACAGCACTATCAGCCTACCCGACCGAAATTTGAAATACCAGAGTTGATGGTACCGTATCGAGGGGTAAATACTAACGTGGTAATGCCGAGACTCGTGCTCCGTATCAACGCTTGCTCCCTCCGTATGCGTATTTCCGGAGTTCTGGGTATAATCGCGTAAACTGCTGAAGTGAGCATAGCGCTTTCACATAGCGAGTAGCGAGTGGTTCACGTGGTGGAGTCTGGACGACGGAAGGCAGGCTAACGTTGAGCTTCGCCGTCAACGGCGCAAAGATGCGGGCCGCGCTTGCCTGGAGAGCACATGTCAAAATCTGAGGCCTAAATCGACGTGCGGCTGCTGACTGTGTCTGTTAGGCGCCCGACGACGCGATTCACGAGAGACGCTCCGAGCGAGGCGGACGACTCAGACAAGCTGTTCTCGTAAGTTCCGGGAATATGACCTCCCGCATGCGGCGCATACACTACAGTAGGCCATAGCAATGTCTAAATTGTCATCCGCTCTCGAGGCATGCACAGTTGTACTGCCGCTCAACTTCCCGAGAATGGGCGGCGGCACCCCATATCTTTTCTCATCTGCTGAACATCATCGTCGGGAATGTTGTATGCGACGAAAGCCCTGGTATTGGACTGACGGGTCCTGCAGGCCCATCGACCTGGTTCTTTGAATAGCGTTGTGACCTGTTCCCAGGCAGGATCATACCACGGTACTCGCGCATTCGGCTCGGTTTAGCAACCACGTCGCGTTAGAAGACCGGGGAACATGTCATGGGAAAGAGAAACCCCAGTTCGTTGCAGTCAGCGCCAAAATCTGGGGTTAGAATGCGCCATGCACTTCGAAGTTCTCGTAGATGTCAAGTGATGCGCCACCTGGTGGATACTTGTCTTTGTCTCGCCTCTTAATCAACCCCACTTGCACTGTGGTACAGAGCACTATCAGCGCGATAATTCGGTCGGTGGCTGCTGATACTGATGCTGTGTTACTGACATGCTTAGGCCAAATGTAGAGATGGAGGCCGAGTGGCATGAAAGTACATCAGGGCCTAGGCGCAGAGATCAGAAGAGATGGAGCGGCTTGTGTGAAAGGTAAAATTGCGCTGGTCGGCATCTCCCGTGGAAGAAAGGTACGAGTCGGCGACGAGACTCCAGGACGCAGGAACGCGTTCGGCAGATGTGAGTGAGGGTAGTGTATATGTTCATGAAGGAGTTCATGAGATTTTGTCCTGCAGGGGAGCGTGGGGAGGGCTCCGAGACGTCGCCGGGCCATCTGCCGGGTCCGCAATCGCAATCGCTCAACGTGATCTAGCTGATTTCGGCTAGCGCCAACGCTATCGAACATCTCGACCCCGGGGATGCGGCCACCCGGCAACTGCCTCTAGCACGAACGCGGGAGTTGAATATGAGCTAACGGTCAGCTTCCGCATGGTCCCTGGTATCAATCGCATGAAGGGGATTGTTGGCATCGTCTTTGTTGTTGGTAATGCGGAAGTTGCGAGTGGCTTGCCGCCCACATGTCATGAGGTGGGTGGCTCATCGCAGTACCACAAGAAGCTGGTCTTGGGTAGCCTCTTCTGAATCATCAACAAAGAATCTAAGAGAAATTTCGAAGAAGGCCTTCGATGAGCGCTACTCAATAGTATAGCGCCCTTTTCCCTTAGATCTCGTTCACGGTGTTGTAGCCGGCAAGAGGACGAAAAGGCGATATTGTCACAGGCCTTACTCCCGCATTCCCCGTTCATGCTAAAGAATTGCATCTCAGACAAGGTTTCACTCCAGGGACCAAAGCTTGATAGTCGATAGAGCCAGGATTTCTCAAAAGCTACCACGACGCTGGGCATCTCTTGGCTGTGGACGAATAGGACTCGCCATTCACATTTCAATCGAGGTGTCATGTGCTTTTCGCATGAGCGGGATTGGACCGCACACCAGTTCGTGTATACCGCTATCGCAAACAGCAATTCGCGCTATTCAGTGTCAATTTTCGGAGATGGACGCATCTCGGTGACCGACGGCGAAAACAATGGCTTGTGGATATGGCCTCTTTCAAATTGGCGAGGTGATACACGTCCAGAAGCGTGCGTCTGGACGCTAGGTCTCACAGCCATCCTGGAAGCCACGATTTGTTCTTTCATCTAACTTCCTAACTCGAGAGTGAGGTCACGCGTAATGAATGTGAGACTGCCACACGCCGTTTGGCGGCTGTCAGAAACCGACTTCGCGCGATGATTGAGATCGAGAAAACAGCCACGACAAACGCCCACCGGCTAGAATTCACATCTTCTGCACGATACATACTACCTCTGCGCCTAGACTGATATATTTGACCTAGGGATTCGGGGCTACTGATTAACAAAGACATCCGACATCATCACCTTTCCAGTGTGCCACGCTTTCCGTTTTGACATCTGTCACACAGGATTAGGACTAGCATTCACCATCAGTATCTACCTTCACTTCGGTATAAAGCTCGTGTCTCCAACGCATCAATATCATCACCAGTACTTCACTTCTACCATCTTCACCTCTCTCTTCTACTCTCTATTCAAGATTCCCAACATGTTCAGCACCAACACTCTTCTTCTTGCCCTTGGGCTTGCTGCTTCCTCAGATGCTTTCTTCAGAATGTCTTGCCCGGGACGAACTGTCAGAGAGCGACTTGATCCCATTGTCAGCCCTGGAGCCGTTTCTGGCCATGTCCACACGATCTCAGGCGGAGCCGCCTTCAAAGCCTCCATGACCTACGCAGACACTCGAGCTTCCAAGTGCTCGTCATGCACGATCAAGGTAAGACAGTCACCTCGTTTTGGTGTGACATGACTAACGATTTGCAGGAGGACATGTCCAATTACTGGACGCCGCAGCTTTACGTCAAATACAAGGACGGATCCGGCTTTGCTCCTGTCCCGGTCATGGGTGACCCAGCCGACACCAACGGCGGCATGACCGTCTACTACCTTCAGCGTCGAGGCAACAACCAGACTGAGAAACTCCACGCTTTCCCGGAGGGCTTCCGCATGGTCGCCGGTGACCCATTCACTCGCAGCTACGACGGCAGTCTTGCCGCCCAGGGCATCTCATTCAACTGCCTTGGAGCGAACAAACCGGAAACTAACGGTTTCCCCGACTACCCATGCCCAGGTGGACTGCGAGCCCAAGTCTACTTTCCTCAGTGCTGGGACGGCAAAACTCTTGACCCTGCCGATCACAAGAGTCACATGAGCTACCCCGAGGGCAACGTATACAACAGCGGCAACTGCCCCGCCTCGCATCCTGTGCACATGATCTCGATCTTCTTCGAGATCTTCTACGACACTGCCCTGTTCGCGGACCAGTGGGTCGATGGCAAGCACCCCTTTGTCTTCGCTCAAGGAGATGCAACCGGCTTTGGCCTCCACGGCGACTTCCTAAACGGATGGGATGTGAAGGTACTTCAGAACGCTGTCGACAACTGCAACGACGCCGGGGGTGCCGTGGAAGACTGCCCAGCCGTGACCATGTTCACCGACCGAGAGTGCAACGACTGCAAGATCCCAGTATCGGTCAACGAGAAGACTAGTGGAAAGCTTGCTGCACTCCCCGGTTGCAACCCCGTCACCTATGGCCCGCAACGCGCTACACCAGGTAGCTGCCCGGACAGCACCACACCATCAACAGACGGCGGCTCCACCGACCACGACGACTTGACCGCCATTCAGGGCTGGGAGTACGTTGGCTGTGGCTCGGACAACGTGAGCGACCGTGCCATGAACGGTTCATGGACCTACAACGACTACATGTCCATTGAGATCTGCGTCGACTACTGCAATGCCCGCGGCTTCACCTACGCAGCACCCGAGAACGGCAACGAATGTTTCTGCAACAACAGCCTCAACCCCAAGTACGCACCCAAGGCCGGTATCTTGGGTTCATGCACCAAGTCTTGTGTAGGCAACGTCAACCAGATCTGTGGCGGTGCGAATGCGATGAGCATCTATCACAAGTGCTCTGGCGGCACTTGCCAGAACAACAACGATGGTGGTGCGGCGCCGGTGCAGAGCAAGGCTTCCGTGGCTGCTAGGTGGATTCCTTTGTCGACCCTGGCTACGGTCGCAAAGGCTGCAGAAGCTACTCCGGTGGTTTTGTATGGGTAGACGCGGCATGGATTGCGGACGAACCCTGCGATGTCCAATTAACGGCCTTGATATCTCCCTTTTAGGAGCTCTTTTCTCTGTAAGTCTGCAAGCGCATCAGATATATGATTGATGAATACAAAACATTCTTTCTACTTCACTGTTCTCCTAATTTGCTCTGCTGATGCCCTCGCAAGTGACTTCCATCCATCTAAGAAAAAAGTTTGATGTTCTTGGTCAGCTGTCATTTGACTTAGGAGGCGCAAGGCTATAGCGCGAACGGATGCAAGGTACCCGGCCGGCTAGCTTGGAGTGTGGCTCTAGTTTGGTTGTCAATATCACTAGTGCGCCAGCACCTTGATCAGAGTGGCTGTGCAACCAGGCTGGAATGACCCTTGCCTACCGGGAAGGCAGCTGAATCAACGCCCAAGAGCACGAAGTAAAAAGCATGGCTCGCCATTAACCGTATGGAGTAGGATGCTGGCACAGAATCTACTTCGTGAAAGCGATGTCATAGTCTTCGCATCTAAGCAAAGTGCGTCCAGACCCTTGTCAAGGCTTATTTTCCGAACCGAGTAGTTGCTGTTGGTGAAAGCGTCTTAGCTCCGAGCTCCGAGACGGCGGTAACATGTCACTCTCGTCATATTGCTTTCCCAGTATCTCCCTCTCAGACGCACCATCTTCAACCTCATAGGGATCGAGCATTCCGTGTTCTTGTAGTTCGAATTCGAAGTCTTGACGCGTTGCCGATGGTCGAGTTGCTTCAAAACTTTCGATAAAAGATGGGGCGACGTGCCTGAGGGAGAGCCGCAAGGTTGGGAGGGAACCGGTGATGATGATAAGACTAGCTTCGATGAGGCTAGCGGAGCTTGTCAGCGAGGGATGCAAAGAGCTGATGCTCGGCGAAAGCTGCGCACTTACATCCACAGACTAGGGTAAACAGTGTCCCAAGAGGCGTCTTTAGAAGTCAACATTGGAGGAAGTAATGCGACGCGCACCGCACTCGTCACGCATGTACTAGCATATGAGTCAGTCATACTCGCGTACCTGGAGCTGGAAGCTTACATCGAGCCAACACCGAAAATACCTATCACCATGATCTTCCGCTCCTTCGACATGTGCAGTCGCAAAACCATGGGTATAGGTAGGATGATGACCATGATATCTGTGATGATGTTCAGTACCCCAGTAGCGATGTACAACGCCGCTTTGTTCAAGCATTGCCCTTCTGTGACGGTCACGTCGATGTTCTTTGCAAACGGTTCGCATGCTGCGGGTAAAGAGATGACGATGCCGACACAGGATCCGACGACAACGAATATGGTGAAGTAGACTCCAGCGCGGAAGCTGCGTGCGGGGCTCAAGTTGAGATAGAGACAGAGGAAGGACAACTTTGCGAAGGCGAGAGCTGGCGAGTACAGCACAGTGGTCGTCAGCGTTATCTAGAGTCCTGGAAGTCAGCGAACGATGCTGCCGAGCTTGCCGACGGGAGACCGACTTTTGCGATAGTGTTCAGTTGATGACCGGTAAGTTCCCAGGCATGTACACCGATCAAACCTGCGGGTGCCCTATCTGCGATGCTGTTGTTAATCTCGTTCTATAGAACGAAGAAGCAACGGGCAGAACTTACAAATGATGAGTGACTGTACAGGTATGGCAAGGACCTGCCAATCGACGACCAGCTCATGTCAGCCATGAGCTTTCATCGACAGAAGAATCGTGACCACCTACCCAGGCAAGGAGCAGGCAATCTGGCGCAGCTGTTAGTAAGGATGCACTGCGTGAATGGGGAAGACTTACAGTCGTCAGACGACAGTTTCTTAACTAATACAACTTTGGTGTACGCTCGAACAGCCAACAGAAACGTGGAAATAACCGTTCCCACGATTCCAATCCAGAGGATAATGAGTTCACCTCGTCTTTGTGGGTTCTCGAGATCTACCACATAGTCGTCTGGTGCGG
Organism: Alternaria triticina; assembly: GCA_022609215.1. Classification (NCBI taxonomy): domain Eukaryota; kingdom Fungi; phylum Ascomycota; class Dothideomycetes; order Pleosporales; family Pleosporaceae; genus Alternaria; species Alternaria triticina. Next base: position 125,797 of record JAGKPX010000064.1, read on the forward strand.
GTACAATTGGCTGGGTGAGATCCGCCATCTTCCTGCGAGATTGCTTGCTGTGGAGGCAGCCCTCAGTTGGGGTGCATTAAACAGCAAGACGGGGGCATTACTTCGATTTGAGTCTCACTGTCTCGCAGGATTCGAAACAAGCTTATTTGGCATATCCAGCCAAATGGTAATCCACCTAAGCGAAGCAGGTTGATTGATCCGGACATTTCATGTGCCGCTATTGTGAGCGAGGCTGAAAGCATAATGCAATGCGTCCCGTCCATACTGTCCCCTGTAATGGCAATCATGAATCTCGATTTAACTTTATCGATAGCGCAATCCTTCCGACTCAGCTTGCAGGCAACGCGTCGACTCCCAGTATCGTCCATCACATCTTGGTGCGCCAGTCTCAGGGTCATCTCCATCGAGTACCTAGACTTTACTCGTATCGAATTGCCTTTCAGTTACTACAAGGCGATATACGGTAGCTTGAATTAGAGGTCCCGATGTGTCGCACAGCCGAACTGCCGTGGCATTGCTGCCACGCTGCTAGGGACATCCTGCGGGACCAGGCCACCTGGGCAGGAAAGGGGAACATGCGCGAAGGATGCAGGCGAACGAGTTGCGGGTCAATCATCGACTCAGCCGTGTCGGTACTCGATCTCATTGGATCGAGAGTCGTGTCGCTCGATAGACGGCAGAGCCGCGACGGTGTCATTCTTCCATGGGGATGCCGCCCGCAGCCGTGCTTCCGTGGACACCAAGAAATGGCTGCGCGTTACTTGATTGGAACTAGCGCGAACTTCATCAGTAAGTTTCTCCGATGGATGCTGCTCCTGACCCATTTTCTCCATGATCACGATACCTAGATTCGCCATAAACCTCACGGCAGACTCCAGATTCGATGTAGTCGAGTCAATGCCGTCGGTACGGAGGCATCTGCCGCAATGATCCAAAGAGTGTAGAGATCATTTTCGGCTGCAGCCATCCGCGACCTTGCAGACTCGGTCAAAGAGCTTTCACACCTTCGGCGGGCATCTAGTCCACCTATGGGATCAGTATCATATGGCTGATGACCCGAATTCTCACAAGTTTCTGAGCTGTTTCGTCCTCCTCGTTAAGGTCCACTCACCGACTGTTCTTGCATCATGTTCTGTCTGAGCTTGGCCTTGGTCGCCGCGACCCTGCTCAGCGCAACGCGCGCCCAAAACGAATCCTACTGTGTAAGCTTTATGTTGCCTTGTGATGCTGTTCTGGCTTTTCTCAGTGCACAGCTCTGACTCAGAGTCCTGTAGCCAAGCGCGTAACCTACCCTGGTCAAAATGCGTACGACGCTAGCATTGCGTCTTACTTCGATGGAAAGAGCAGACTGTCGCCCAGCTGTATCGTGCAGCCCACAAACGCCGAGGAAGTGGCTACAATTGTCAAGGCTCTTAAGACTGCCAGCACGCAGAAGACTTGCAAATTTGCCGTACGATCTGGTGGCCATACTCCGATTCCTGGCGCCAACAATGTCGACGATGGCGTCACAATTGATCTGCTGAACATGAATGGAACCACCTACAATGCCGAATCCGAGGTGGCAAGCATCTTACCAGCGGCGAGATGGGGCTCTGTCTACGCAGCTCTTGAGCCATTAGGACGTATGGTAGCCGGAGGTCGAGGCAGTACCGTCGGCGTTGGTGGCTACCTACTGGGTGGTGGCATATCTCACTACGCACCTCGCGTTGGATTGTCATGTGACAACGTGATCAATTTTCAGGTCGTCCTTGCCGATGGTCGCATCGTGAATGCCAACAAGACGTCCAATGCTGATCTCTTCACCGCTCTCAAAGGGGGTAATAGCAACTTTGGCATTGTAACACGTTACGATATGGAGACTTTTGAGAACGAAGATCTCTGGGGAGGTATCGTCTCGTGGCCTGCATCCACCGTCGATCAGCATTTCAAGTCGCTCGTCGACTTTGGTCTCGACCCTAACAGGGATCCAAACGCTGCTCTGATCCTGTTCCAAGGATACTCAACAGCCAGTCCAGTGAACGTCGTGAGAGCTGCGTTCGATTACACCAAGCCCGTGGCTCGCCCAGATGCCTACCGCGAGTTTCTCGCCGTCAACAACACCCTCAGCGATTCTACCAAGATCCAGCCAATGAGCGCGATTGCTGCCGAATTTGGTAGTGATACGACCAAGCGGTATGTCTCCGCTGTCTTCGATGTGAGACTGTCGCTAATACAATCAACTAGAGTTCAATTCCGCACCCTCTCATACAAGATTGACTATGAGACACTTCAAGAGACAGCACGGCTCTACGATATCATGCTTACGGAGCTTCGAGCCAAGGCGTCCGGCCAGTGGCGCATCTCATGTTTACATCAGGTTTTTGCCACAAGCTACACGGCAAATAGTACAGCGAGAGGCGGCAACGTGCTGGGGTTGGAACGTTACAGCGAGAACTTCATCATGTACCAGTCATATTTGCTTTGGTCTGAAGCGAAGGATGATGACTTGTTCATTAGTCAGGGCAAGATGTTGACCGACGGCATCCAGAAGTTTGCCACGGAGAAGGGCACAGCGGTGGATTATCTGTACCTCAACTATGCCGATAAGGACCAGGATCCGCTTTCGGCTTACGGTGCAGACAAGGTTGCGTTTATGAAGAAGGTCGCGAAGAAGTACGATCCAACTGGTGTCTACCAGAGACTACTGCCGGGCGGGTTCAAGATTTCTCAGACGTAGGGCAACAAACCTACAACGACCTACAAACCTCACATATATTACCCGATTAGGAAGTTCCCAAAAAGCATCGATTACGGCAAGGTGTCTTCAGGCTCCTACGTGTCGTGGGCCCGCAGACCCTGCTGTCGCCGGCGCGAGGTTTGCCATGTCCGCTGTGAACTCACTGGTTAGTGGAATCGACTTGGCTTGAGATTGATTATGTCGCGGATAAATTGACGTAACAGCTTTCAAGTGAATGCGTATAAATCTATATTGAAACAAAAGTGCGTCGCTTTGACGGTGTGCCGATGTTCTTTCGATGGCGGTGGATCGCCTGCAGCTTTGCTGTGAGTGGCTATGTGCCCCGCCCAGCTAGCAGCGCCAACCTCATCGCTACGCGACGCGTCCTGAGGTCGCGACTTACAAAACTCATTTAGCTGCAACGACCTGATCCGCTACATGCTGGCACAATTCAACGGCCGGTTGTTTCTTTAGAATGACGAAAACGGGAACCTCAACGCCGAATTGCTTGAGGAACCAGTACCTCAGCTCAACCGCAATGAGCGAGTCAACACCAAGCACGTAGGCCGGCTTGCCGACGTCGAGATTCTCCGCCGGTATCGACAGCGACTTGCTCAGCTTCCCAAGTAACGCCGTCGTTACAATCTGCCCAGCCTCCTTCGCATCAGCGGCCGCCTTGATGAGGGCGAGGTAGTCGACCGCTGCCGCTTCGCCTTCGCCGCCGGCCCCGGTGCCGTTGACCAGCTCGACCTGACCCAGACGAAGGAGGTTCTTGAATAGTGGCTTACCCACCCAGTGCAAAACGCCGTCCTGGAACATCCGATACAGCTTCGAAGGCTTATCATGGATGTTCACCACCTGCGCTGCGCCGCCGGCGCAATCGTAACCGGGATCACACAAGACATCCAAGATCGCCATTAGCTGCTTCTGCGTCAGCCCACCCAGCCCAGCGCGCAGACTCTTCGTCACGTCCTCAAAGTTGTCACTCGCCCACCCAGCCTCTAAGACCAAGCCGAGATCGAACGAAACGCCCTTCAGCCCACTGGCGGCACGGTGCCGCGCGAGCGCATCTTCGAAAGTGTTACCGGCTGCATAGTTGGCTTGCGCGGGGTTGCCGATGATGCCGCTCATGGAGGAAAGAAAGACCATAAAGTCCATATCCTTTGGCAGGAGCTCGTGCAGGTTCCACGAGCCTTGATACTTGGGTGCCAGTGCGCGGTGGAATTGCGAGACGGTCATATTGGAGAGCATGTTGTCCGACAACACCATTGCTGCCTGGATGCAGCCCTTGATTGGCGGCAGTGTTTTGCTGGCCTCCTCGAGGGTGGCCTTGAGGACAGCGCGGTTGGAGATATCTGACGCCGGCGCGTGAACTACAACGCCTTGGGCTTCCATCTCTTTGATGAAGGCGATCACGTCGGCGCGCCCAGCTACGCCTCGCGACGAGGTGATGAGGAAATGTCGTGCGCCGCGGGACGCCATCCAGCGCATGATCTCGCGCCCCAAACCGCCCAAACCACCGCTAATGACATATGTAGCTTGCTCCTCAAATGCGTACGCCGGCTTCTGCGCGGGCTGATACACGACCACATCTCCCGACTTTTCGAAATCGATGACAGCCTTCCCTGCAATCTTACCGCCCTGCAACGCGCGCATCGCTTCCTCAATCTTACTCGGCGCAAACGCATGCAGCGGCTTGGGATTGTGGAGCCCAGGATTCGCTGCGAACAGACTAAAGACGTCGTCGAGCACGAGTTGCATCAGGGGCTTGTTCTCGGCGTACATACCCGCGACGTCGACGGCCGCGAATGTGACATTGCGCAGGAAGTGGCCCATCTCGAGCGTGTTGTTGGCGAGGATATCGGCTTTGCCAATGTCGATGAAACGACCGAAGGGCGCTGTACAGCGCCATGAGTGTTGGAGAAGTTCGCCTCCTAGAGAGTTCAGGACGACGTCAACACCGCGGTTGGCCGTGGCATGGAACACATCGTCGACGAAGCTCGCCTCCCTGCTGTGGAAGATGTGGTCGTCCGCGAGGCCGTAAAGCTCCCTGACCAGCTGGCGCTTCCACTCGCTTCCAACCGTGACGAAGACCTCCGCCCCACGCAGCTGCGCGAGCTGTATAGCAGCCTGTCCCACTGCACCAGCTCCGGCGTGAATCAATACACTCTCGCCCTTGCGCAGCCGTCCTACATAATCGAAAGCATACACAACCGTAGCCCATACAGCAGGAATGGCAGCCGCATCCAAGAACGAGATGTCTTCGCGTGGGATCCTACGCGTCGATGCCTCGTCGCAGCGTACGTAGGTTCCACAGCAGCCACCTGTCGAGAAGATGAAGTACATGACGCGGTCCCCAGGCTGCAACGTGCAGTCTGGTCCAGCGCGGATGACGGTGCCAGAGCCTTCGAGGCCGAGACCATCGCCTGGCACTTGACCCAGGGATATCATTACATCGCGGAAGTTGAGGGAAGCGGCTGCTACTTCGATTTCAACTTCACCGGGGTGCAGCTCTGTGCTGAAAGGGCTGGTCTCTGTGTAGTACAAGGTGTCGAGCAAACCAGGCTGTTGGATGGTCAAGTTGATGCGCGGTTTAGGGGATGCTTGGCCAAGCGTGAAAGCGACTTTCTCGGGAAGCTTTGCACGCGTGGCAAGGGTCTGGTTAACGCTCTTTTGTGGGACGATTCGCGGAATGTGGATGAGGCCGTTGTGCACTGCGAACTCGGAATCGGCGTCTGCGCTCTTGTCTCCTATCTTGTGGAAGTGCTCCAAGAGACGGACCACATGGCTCGCTCCCTCAGCTGGGTCATTGGTCTCCAAACTGAGGGTGACAAAGGCCTGATCACCCCGCTCAGAGCAGATACTTCTCGAGAAACCGACTGCCATCTCAGCGGCAGGGTTGCCAGCACCAGGACTGCCGCCGCGTGTGAGCCAGAGGACTGTCTTAGCGTCCAAGCTGATCTTTTTGAGGGCTTCGAACTCGGGTTCTGCTATGGTGCCGAGGATGGAAGTATCGAGCTCGAGCAAGCTGATGACTCTGGTGCTGCTCAAATCCAATTCAGCGGCAATGAGACCTTCGAGAGTATGTGTCTCAGTCTTGCCGATCCACGGCAAAGTAGTGAGCTTCGCCATCAGCGTATCGGCAGAAGTAGCCTGCGCAGCATCCGCGATGATCACCCACCTTTCAAGCGCAGCTTGAACCTCAGCCTCCTCTGGCCTCGTTGCGACGAGCGTTGAGACACGGTGCCGAGGTTTGTACTCGTTATCCCTAAACACCATGTCGACACCTGAGAAGCCCGCCGTCTTCAGCGCAGCATTCCATCCTTCTTCGGTCAAAATCGGACCCAGCGCCTCGTCTTCTCCGGGTACGGCGTCAACATCTTCGCCTTCCCACCAATGGCCCTCGCGCATCCACCACCCTGGAAGCAAGCCGAAGATGATGCCGTCGCGGATGTTGTCGACTGTGGTCTCCATCATGATGAGTTTTCCGCCAGGGCGCAGGAGAGCGTAGAGATCGCGGAGACACTTCATGAGATCCGATGTGGTGTGAATCACGTTGCAGGCCATAATCACGTCGTAGCTGCCGAGCTCGAAGCCCTGGAGAGAGGGGTCGATCTCTAAGTCCAGTTTGGCGAAGCGCATATGCTTCTCTGCGAATGCGAACTTCTCGCGAGCCTTCTCAAAGAAGCCGACTGAGATGTCGGTGTAGGCATACTCGCTGAAGCGCACCAACTGATCAGCCTGAAGGCCTTCATCATCTACCAAAAATGGTAGCACTTTAGAAGTGGCACTGCCAGTCCCTGAGCCAACCTCGCAGATCCTGAGCTGAGGATTCGCGTGTGCAAGGATGTTCATATACGCGCCAGCCTTGCGGTAGTGGCGCGAGTAGAAGTCGCAGTGGTAGAAATCTGTCCCTGTGTTAGTCTCTTTGTTTCCATCTCCACAGTATGTGTTGTTGAGCTTACCATTAGCAAGATTGCCTTCGAAGATAATCTGCAACGCATTGTCCGTCCCTGTCAATATCCCATAGAGATGTTCACCAGCCTTCTTGACAAGCTTCTGCGTCGGCTCGTTGTCCGCTTCACGCAAGACATCCTCGATGCTCAAGTCCTCCAATCCCCGCGACGCCAATGTGTACTTCTCCCTATTTGCACGGACCTTGCGCAGGAAGTCCACATACTTGGTCAAGTGGTTGTCGAACGTCACCGGCTCGCCATTCTCGATCTTATCAAGCGCTTGCTCGATGAAGTATAGTGCGATAGCGTCCGCGCGATCGACAGCCTCCGCATCCTTGGGGTCGGGTGAGAACTGCGGGTCGCGCGCGAAGAGCGCCTTCAAGTATGTCTCTGTCTCGGCTTTGCTTAGCAGCGAGAGGTCGGGCTTGAAATCAATGCCGTACGAGAAACGACTTGCACCATCATCGTCACGCGTACTGCTACCTGCGCCGGCAATGACAGTTCCACGCTCACCCTTGGCAACAATGACAGGCTCGCCTGTCTCAGCAAGCAACGTGCTGGCATCCCACTCGAACTCCCTGAACGTGCGGGCCACCTCCTTGGTCGCGACATGAAGCAGCGGGTTGTCAGGCAGCGTGAACAGCTTGTGCGACACCCACAGGTCCTTCAGGTTGCTGAACATCAGCGTTGGAATTGGCTCCCATCCACCCATACTCAGTGAAACGAAGCCCACATGGAATACCGAGTCGAACGTTGTGGGATGAATGACACACGGGTCCTCGGCGGCATACGGCATACTCTTCGCATAGTCCCGAAGCGCAAGAGTACCAGTCGCACACCCGTTGCGGGAGTACTTGATGTCTCGCAGGCCCTGGAAGTACGGTCCATAGTCGAATCCAGACTTTTTACTCAGGTTTTCGTACAGCTGACCACTCTGTACGCTCAACGTACATTGCTTCGCGGCGCTTGTGTGCTCCTCGCCCACAGCTTTCGCCCATCTAACCTTGCGTGCGGTTGTTTCTGGAGAAGGCTCGGCCTCCTCTAGCTCGACGCGAATGCTACCGAATGCGCACTCAATCCACTCATTCCCGCCAAGAGTGAAGACACGCCAATCATACACGCCCTGCGCGGCATCCTTGGCTGTGTGCCGTCGCGGTTGAAGGTAGATCTTCGCCTCAGTGCCCTTCTCCGTCTCGTTCACGGGGATAGAGCGCATGAACCGAATGTTTTCGAGCTTGTACCCGCTGATTGCGGCGTTGGGCGGAAGCAGCTGCCGCGCAGCTTCGATGGCCATGACCAGCATGCCCGTGCCGGGGTAGAGCGGCGAGCCTTCGAGCGCATGGTCAACGATCCAAGGAGCTTCCGCGAGGCGTATCTTGTGATGCCAGGTGGGTTGAGCTGAGTTGAAGTCGTTTTCGCGTAGACCCAGGAGAGCATGTCGCCGGAAGGGGCGCTGGGAGTAGAGGGCGCTGAGACGGGGTTCGTCCCAGTAGAGCTTGGCCCGGGAGAAGGGGTAGGCGGGAAGATCTGTTAGTCGCTTTGGCTTGGCTGTAGGCTTGAGAGTGGCTTGGTTGGGCAAGTTGAGGTCGATCGGGAGGCCAGCGCTCCAAAGGGCGCCGATGGTTTCCAGGAGGGTGCGGACGTCAGGCTGACGAGGGTTGAGCACAGCTGCGTACGACCATTTTTCCTCGCCTTCGCCTAGGTGCTTAAGAATATCTTTGACGGGGCGTCGAAGAGCGGATTGAGGACCGATCTCGACGAAGAATTTGGAGACCTGCTTCTTTTCGCTTACCAGCGCTGTTACCGCGTCGGTGAACAGGACTGGGGAGAGCAGGTTCTTCACCCAGTAGCTCGGGCTCGCAAGACCCTCCAGTGTGATGAAGCTGCCTTCGGTGGATGAGAAGAAGGCGACAGTACTCGGCTCCTTGCCTTCCTTTACCGGTGCGCGTATCCCAGCTAGTAAACCCTCATACTCCACCGCGCCATCGCGCAACGCCTCGGAATGATACCCAATCTTCACAGTCAGTTTCCGTGCGAAGATCTCATCAGCATCCAGCGTGTCGAATAAGCGCGAGATAGCCACTGTGGGACCTGACAACGTGACGTTGATAGGACTGTTCTCGCATGCGACAGTCACCGCTGGCTCGGCCTTCAGGTATGCCTGGACAGCCTCCTTGCCCAAGCCCACAGACATCATCGTTGTCGACTCTCTCGCGGGGTCAGAGGCCAGCTTGTCGGCCACAACACCGCGGAAGTAAGCCACGCGCCATGCGCTCTCGCGATCTAGACCACCCGCACAGTACGCAGCCGCGATTTCACCGGACGAATGGCCAACGATGGCACGGGGAACGATACCCCATGTGCGAAGTAGATCGACGAGCGCCACTTGAATAGCTGTACAGAGAGGTTGTGACAGCGCCGGCTTGGACACCTGACTAGCCTCCTCACTCTTCTTAAGCTCTTCTAGCACAGACCATGTGCTACCAAGACTGGTGAGATAGGCTTCGCAGTCTTCAAGACTTTGACGAAAGACGGGATAATGCAGCAGACCGGTGGCCATACGCGCATACTGCGCACCTTGACCCGTAAACACAAAGGAGAGGTCAGGAGCTGAAGAAGTACTGCTGAAGACGCTCGACGAGATGAGTGTGGTGAGGTCGTCGGTAGGCGAGGAGAGGACGGCGAAAGAGCGGAATTGGAGAAGGGATCGGTGGGAGGAGAGGGTGTGGGTCAGATCGGAGAGGAAGTTAGCGGTGGTAGGGGATTCGTGTGAAGAGAGAAACGACTGGAGGGCTTCTGCTTGGCGCTTTGTTCCGTCGCTGTCTGCGGCTGAGAAAGGGATGATAGCGTAGGGTGTTGTGGATGGGAGGGTACCGTTGCCGTTGGTGTGGCCATTGGTGTGGCCATTGGTGTGGCCATTGGTGTGGCCATTGGTGTGTCCGTTGGTGTGTCCGTTGGTGTGTCCGTTGGTATGCACGTGCTCACCAACGGATTGATGGAGGCCTTTCAGGCCGTGGGTGCGCAGGTAGTTGTACGCGTCGTCGAGAATGACATGGGCATTGCTACCGCCGTAGCCGAAGGAGGAAACGGATGCCCGGCGTGTGTCTGTTGCTGCCCATGGGACTGCTTCTGTGGGAAACGCGAGCTGCAAACCTGCTACATCGATGGCTGGATTTGGCTTCTCGAACATGGCGATTGGCGGAATCACCGCATTTTCCAGCGCGAGAACGGCCTTGATGACACCAGCCATACCCGAAGCACCCTCCAAATGACCGATATTCGCTTTCACAGAGCCCATAAAAAGCGGCCTATCCACCTTACGACCATCGCGGAAAGCTTGTCCTACAGCAGCTGCTTCAATAGGATCACCAACCGGCGTGCCGGTTCCATGGGCTTCAACATAGTCGGTATCAGCAACATTCAGCCCCGCAACACGATACGTATCCCGCAGCAAATCCAACTGGGCCTGTTGGCTCGGCTGTGTGATACTCGGCGTCCTGCCATCCTGATTCGCACCAGTTGCCCTAATGACCGCCCTGATAACATCGCCATCCCTCAGTGCCGCATCCAGCGGCTTGAGCAAGACGAAGCCAAAGCCCTCGCCCCTAGCGTACCCATTCGCCTTGGCATCAAAACTATAGCTCTTTCCATCCACGCTCAGAAACCCGCCGTTACTGAGCGCAAGCGCCTGGCTCTCCGGTGTGATGAATGTGTTTGCGCCGCAGACAAGCGACATCTTGCTCTCTCCCGCAAGAATACTCTGCGCACCAAGATGCAGCGCGTACAACCCTGATGAACACGCCGTATCGACCGTCAAACTCGGCCCTGCGAGATCGAAGAAATGACTAATGCGGTTACTCAGCATGGACGACCCGTTCGCCGTAGCATGATACCGGGACTGCGCACTAAAGTCTCGACCTGTTATTGTCTCGCCATCGCGTGAGAAGGAAGCACAGTAGACGGATGTGGGAGAGCGAGAGAGTGTTTCCATCGGTATTCCGGCATTCTCAAATGTGCGATAGGCGCCTTCGAGGAGGCCGCGTTGTTGCGGGTCGAGGACTGAGGCTTCGGCGTAGGACATGTTGAAGAAGGGGGCGTCGAAACTGCGGGGGTCTTCTTCCATGAAATGGGCGTGGCGGATGCGTAGGCTGTCTAGGCGGTTTGGGTCGGGGTGGTAGAATGCTGTTAGTTCAAGTTAGATTGGGGTCATTTTTGCTTCCGTGTAGAGAATAGTTGCATACCATCTATGTTGAAGCGGTCGGCGGGTATCTCTTTAGATACATTTCGAGCACTCATTATCAATTCCCAAAAGGAGGAGACAGATACGGCGTCGCCTGGGAACTTCATGTTCATGCCGATGATGGCTATGGGTGTTGTCTTATCGGTAGTAGCCATGATTGCGGTATTTGGTATGGTACTCAAGCTTAACGTATACAAGCTTTTTCAACGTCTTGTAACCTTCGTGCGAGGTGCAGATGTTGCTAGACTTGACAATAAAGTTTGTGGAAGATTACCTGGGATGGTCGCAAGTACAGTTGAAGTCTGGGAATTCGATATGTACAAGCTCGTTTCGTTGAACAGACAGTGACCAAGCTTTGCTAAATACAACAGACGTCTCGCCGAAAACCGCTTTCATCATGGTCATGACCCATGAGTACCTTCCTTGTCTCAAAGGACCAGAGTAGCTACCATAGTGTCAAGCACATTACCGTATGTGGAGACGCTAATCCGGTCAGTACCGCATGCGATTGTACCTACCTCGGTGGCTGTTGAACCGGCCGGACTCTATGAACTGTGGCTAGGGCGTAATCCGGTGGCTAGGTATTACTCCGGTGGTTAGGCCATAGCTCGGTGGCTTTACGTATGAAACGAGTACGATGCAGGGACCCTGTTGACCCACAAATACAAACACCTCACCTTCGAGGGCTCACCGCTGCCACTAAAGTCGTCCAGGTGGTAACGTGTTCAGATAATGGGTCCCAAACGGTATCTCCGAATTCCAACACAACGCAGTCGACATGTCTTTGTGGGACCGAATCAACAGTCGCCTCACCTTCCAAAGCGGTATAGGCTTCATGTACCGCCAACTGTTCATGCATCCTCCGCCAATCGCAGCAGAAGTCACTCTTGAAGGCCAAACAGCCATTATCACCGGCTCGAATACTGGCCTCGGGTTCGAAGCAGGGCGACAGCTCCTCCAGCTAGATCTCTCTCGGCTCATTCTAGCCGTTCGATCCCAGACCAAAGGCGATGTCGCAGCAGAAGCCCTCCGCAAGGAATTTCTTCGCGCTGAGATCGAAGTCTGGATCTTAGATATGGAAGATCCCGAATCTGTCGCGGCATTTGCCAGAAGATGTCAGACTCTGGGTAGGATTGACATAGTCGTTCTGAATGCCGGCGTGCAGAACAAGGACTACGCTGTCTCGCCCAAGACAGGAAATGAGCAGACTTTCCAGGTCAACTACCTCTCGACTATCATGTTGGCAGTGCTTCTCCTGCCGATATTGAGAGCCAAAAGCGGTTCGGCAGGAAGGCCAGCGAGGCTCACGATAGTGACATCGACCACGGCGTATTTTGCGCATTTTGACAACCAGCGACCAATCCTGCCGCAGTTCGACGAGAAGTATGACGTTACTAAGTGGTATGCGCGCGAGAAGTTGTTGCAGATGTTTTTCGTGAGGAAGCTGGCATCGCTGGTAAACTCCGATGAGGTGCTTATCAACACAGTTTGTCCTGGGCTGGTAGGAGAAACGGAGATCTGGCGTACTTTTAATACAAACGCTGTCATGAGGTATATCTTGATGGTGTACTTCGCTTTGTTTGGTAGAAGCTTGGCAGAGGGCGCCAGTACGTATGTCCATGCTGTAGTGGTCGCAGGTCGAGAAAGCCATGGATGCTTCTTGAGTGAGTGGGGAGTACGTCCGTAAGTCGAAAAACCGCAACGATGTACTTGGACTGAGGGCTTCGCTAACACTGTCGTAGTTATCCTGTTCTGATGTATTCAAAGCGTGGCGACGATCTGGAAAAGAAGATTCTGAGCGAGACCAGGCAGATGTTGGAATCCATGAACGTTTCGCATACCCAAATGCATGGCTTTTAGTTAGGAGAGTCAAACTCAAGTCACTATATCGCAGTGCCAAAAGAATCTGACGTCATCAAAACGCAAACACCTCTTTCCGCGTCGAGTATTCCTACTAGCGAAGTTGAATAAGTCGTAAGCATGTTGCGTAGCTGCAAACTAGTACGTAAGAGGGGTGGTAGCTGCACTCGAATTATTGAAGACAAGAAATGTTGTTGTTCGCGACGCGACAGATGGCGGGACGAGGTCCCTGCCAAGCCCACGGAGCCTCGGCTCCAGCCTCCGAGGTTTCTGCCTTACACACGCCTGGACAGAAGATACCTGCGCTTCATCGTAAATGCCACCTCAGCTGTTCCAACACCAGATCTCTACCCCGAACTCAATCTTTCTTGTCTGAGAGCAAGCCTCACGTTCAAGGGTGGGTGCACGTAAGATGCGCGCACGCGTTGATCGTGCCATGGCTTCTCGAGCCATTCGCGGTCAACGAGCTCAACATCGTACCGCCACAGAAGCCGGGCCATTATCTGCTTTATCTCGGCATGCGCCAAACTAATTACACAGCCTCGGTCAGCAAAGATATTCGCATGAATACAGGAGACGAATTGTCGAAGAGGAGCTGACCTACTTCTGACCGATACAGCTGCGTTTTCCTGTCGAGAAGGGCTGGAATGCCGCTTTCTTATCCGCTTCGAAGCGAGGATCTCCGAGCCAGCGCTCTGGAGCGAAGACTTCCGGTTCCGTGAAGTTAGCTGGGTTATGATACATCGCCCAGTGCCAAATGTCCACGCAGGTCTAGGTTTTTCCCATTGCAATCAGCGATGTGCTCACAAGTCCACAGAAGGATTTGCGGGAATGCTTTTGAGACTTACCCCTCCAGGCAGAAAGTGCCCCCCAACGACCTCGCCATTGCGCTGAATCAGTCGTGGCACTGAGCCTACGGCAGCCGGATGAATACGCAAGGTCTCGTCTATGACAGCCGAGAGGTATCTGAGACGCTGCGCGCTGAGGAGTGTGATCTCTTCTTCGCTATCGAAAGATGCGTCGATCTCTTTCCTTAGCTTACCGAGCGACGCAGGGTGGGTGCAGAGGAGATAAGTTGCCCCAGCAAGTCTGACTCAAAAGATGGTCAGTACATTGATACTTCCAAATGGAATGGACAAGAGAGGAAAGGCTCGTCATACGCAACTGCAGTTGTTTCGGACCCGGCTACGACGAAGATGCTCGCGTTATGGCAAATTGCCTCGAAGGAAAGGCCCTATCGCCCAGTCGTTAGATTCACGAGCAGGATTGGGACCAAGAAAGCATTTTGGATGCACTCACGCATTTCCCTTGAGCATTGTCGGATTTCATCTCTTCAATAAAGTCCGGCCGGCTGGGCTCCAAAGCTAAACGCTTCGCAACTTGAGTACGCATGAACAGATTATGCTTCGCAATGATCTTCTTGGCAAACAGTCTAACGAACGGGCTTATCATCGCCTCCACCAACGGATATGCGCGCCGGAAGTGTGCCATGTCATGCTGCGCAACGAAGAACTCCAATATTGTCGCAACCCATGGATGAAAGTCCCTCCGCTCCATATTCGCAAAAGACTCGCCGAAGCTGAGATCGCCAATGACATCAAACGAGAAGAAGTTGAACCACTTGGCCAGGTCCAGGGATCGACCTTCGACGCAGTGCTCTCCAAAACAGCTGAAGAGTTGGTCGATGTGGTGGCGGATGATACGCTCCTGGCGCTGTATGCCTTGCCCGGAGAACGCGGGCGCTAGCAGACGACGTTGATGCGTGTGAGATTCTGTGTCGGCCCCGATGATGCCTGAGGCGACTTCGGCTACGAAGCCTGGGTGCTTGAGGTTCTCTAGCTGACCGGGCTTACGATGCCCGTACACCTCTTTCCATGCTGTTGCGTGGAGGCATGACACTGAGTCTGGGCTTGTGCGGACAACGTCGCCGTACCTCTTGTGCAATGCCAGGACCTGTTTGTGCGGCGTGCTCGACCATGACATTAACAGGAGTGGGAGTGGCGATACAGACCACAGGAAAGGTCCGGGCACTTTCCGAAGTGGGTTAAAGTAGAGATTGTATACGACGGACCATACGGTATGCCCAAAGACCTGTAGCGTATGTCAGTAGAGGTATTCTACGTGTCATTCGTCCGGGGTTAATACGGCGCATAGGGCTGCTTCTAACAATACCCATAATGAGAAGAGCTCCTGATGCTCAGTGAGCGCATCAAAAGGCCATGTCCTTGCGGAGCCCATTGTGCGCACAATGAAGAAAGCTTGTTATCAACGCTCTTTCGCAGTGTATACGAATACGAAATACGGGTTGTGTCAGCATCCCATGCACTGGAGAAAATGATTGCCGAGGTCGACAGCTCAACACCCGTAGTCGCGACGTCAACTATGGAAGAGGGTTGCACCGAACCTTACATTGCATGCCGTCTCGCTGCCCCCTACACCGGCTTAGTCGTGGTCTCCAACCAGGATCATGCATCTGCGGTGGAGTAGTGCAATGATCCCACCCACGCTCAGTGAGCCCTTCGACTTATTGACGACTACAGTCCCCCCCCTTGTACGGGTGCCTGGCGCGGTTTGTAAGGTAGATAGCTAGTAAGATAAGGTAATAATGTAGAACGCTATATTAAAAAAGAGTTACTTCTAACTACTTTTAGATATTACTAATATACTTCTAATACTTATAAAAGGCGTAAATAAAAGTATTAAAAGTAGTAGTAAGTATTAAAGCTCTCTAGAAAACGCTTGTTACGATCTGACCCAGAGAACACCTAGAGGTCAGCGTCATCACTTTGAAGGATCGTGCGGCACAGTCGTAGGATCGCGGCACGGGAACTGCGCCGCA
>JAGKPX010000065.1:0-138534 GCA_022609215.1 Alternaria triticina
CATCGATCTTCCAATCGTGCTAGTACACCAACCCGTCCTACCTCACTCACTCACTCCCCGAGAACCAACTCTTAGGTCATCTTAGGACGACCTTCACATTATACTCTTAAGAAAAAGTATAATAATACTAAGAAAAAGAAAGCTTAAGCGTATTATAATAAGAAGTTAGATCTTAATATTCTAAATTAGAGCCTTTCTAGTAATAAGTTTAGTAATTAAGATATAGTTAGCGTTTTTAGTTAGTTATCTAGGTTAGTATTTTATCTATTAGTTATTTTACTATAGGTTTATTTTTTTATAGAGTTTTATTCTATTATAATACTTTCTACTTTTAGGTAATAAATAATTTTCTATTTCTTTTTTATTTTTATTCTTCTACCTCTATAATATTACTTTCTCTCTTTAGTATACTATTCTTCTTACTAAAAGTATATACTCTATTACTTTATTAATAATAAATTTTTAGTTACGCTACCTTTAGTAGCGTAGTTCTTTAGAGTTTTCTTTTCTAAAGTTTATTAGAAGAGATTTATCTACCTTTCTAGTATACGCTAAGAAGGTTTTCTAATCTATTAAAGTAACTATTTTACTTATAGCTATAGCTAGTTTCTATAAAAGCTTATAGTACTTAGTTTATTTTATAAGGTATTCTAGCTTTATTTCTTATTCTACTCTTCTCTATCTTTTACTAATAATTTTATTAATATAGTATATAGTTTATAGCTCTTTATCTACTACTTCTATTAAAGCTTCTAGCTATAGATTATCTACTACTTATCTAGGTAGTAGGTTCTATAGGTTAAGTCTTAACTAGCTAATATAGAAAATAGAATATATTCTAGATAGTATATTAAGTTTTATATTAAATAGTAAGATTACTTTTATAACTTTATACTAGCTATTCTTTTAGTCTAGCTTTATACTAGAATATTTATTTATAAGGTTAAGCTTATATTAAAGCTATACTCTAACTTTATTAGAATTAATAATAATAAACTATTATTATGTAAATTGTAGTATATACGTAATAATCTTATAGTGTAATATTACTAGCCTATAGTATAGTATTAGTAGGCCTAGTAGTAATATTATTAGGCGGCTAAGTAATATTAGCTGCTGCGAGTATAATATTAGTAGGCCTAGTAGCAATATTAGATAGCTAATATTACTTATTTTAATCTAAATTTAAGATTTAAATTATTACGCCTATAACGTAACTACGTAGATAAGACTACTTTTTAAATTATAAGTATTTTAGAAACCTTATAATTCTAGAAGTACTTTTTCTTAGTACGTTACTTATAGTTATTAACTTAAGTTAAGCTCTATTAAATATTAAGTTATAAGTAAGTATAGTCTTAGAATTATATATATTTTAAAAACTTTATAATTCTAGAAGCGCTTTTATTATAACTACTCTATTACTATTTTATTTAATCTCTAGTAATTTTAAAAACTATAACCTTATAATTTCTAAATAGCTCTTACTAAGTAAACTTACTTACTACGCTACTCTCTCTTATACTACTATCTATAATTCTAGATATACTATTAAGTAGCGCTAATAGATTAGTACTTTAGAAATAATATAGCTTCTTAAGAAAAGTATATTCTATTAGTAGATTTTAGTTGTATATATACTTAACTACTAACTACTTAATTCTTATTACTAACTTAACTACTAGCTTATTATATTTAAATACTATTTCTACCTACTATATAATACGCGCCTACGTAATCTTTCTCTTAACCTAATTATTTAGATTTATACTATATAGTAGTAATATAAAGATACTAATTATTCTAAATTACTTCTTAAGAATATTCTAGCACTTACTCTAATCTAGGTACTCTTTAAACTTAATCTAAAGCTTTCTATTCTTCTCTTTTATAGCTATTCTCTCTAATTTCTCTTTATATATAAGTGCGAATAATATCTTTTTTATAATACTACTATACCTTTACCTTTTTTAACCTATTTCTATACTCTACCTTTTTATTTTCTTATATATCTACTTATATTTCTTATAAAATATGTCTATCTTCTAATATTACTATATCTAACTTACTATTATATTAGCGTAAGTTTATTAGACCTTAAAGTACCTCTTTCTTAACTTATTAGTGCCTAGTTCTACTTATATTTCTAGTAGTGTAATATTAAAAGTCTATACTAACTACTAAGTAAGCTACGTACCTAGTATATAAGAAGTAAAACTAAAACTCTTATCTTTAACTAGTTTTAGCTTATTAAAGAGCTATAAACTTTTTACTTTTTATTACTTCTATAAAATAAAGATAGTAGCTTAATTCTTAAACACTTCTATTATTTCTATAGCTTTTACTATTTTAATTATATAAGTAATTATATTTAAGCCTATATTTAGTATTTATTAAGCCTATTAATAATAACGTTAGTCTTTAACTAATATTACCTCTAGATTTTAAATAGTTTTCTAATTCTAGATACTTATAATTATTTATATAAGTTAAAGGTTAAAATAATTAACTATATCTTTATTAACTTACTTAGTTATCTTTTTCTACTTACACTTTAATTCTTACTACGTATTAGATATATATTTATTATTTACGTACTAACTATATAGCTTCTTTTATATATTTTTATTTTATACGCTTCTAAGTAGATAGTTATAATTATAATTATAAGGCTTAAAAGTTACTATT
This sequence comes from Alternaria triticina, assembly GCA_022609215.1. Taxonomy (NCBI): domain Eukaryota; kingdom Fungi; phylum Ascomycota; class Dothideomycetes; order Pleosporales; family Pleosporaceae; genus Alternaria; species Alternaria triticina. The sequence continues at coordinate 2,689 of JAGKPX010000065.1, forward strand.
ATAATAATTACTTACTTAATTAGGCCTAGGTTTCTACTAGCGTAGAAAAAACTGCGCTAGGCACCTGTATAAGGGGGGGGACTGTATAAATATCCGGTCGCCGTTGTTGCACGTCAGCCAGCACCTAAGGTACCCACAGAGGAGCCGACGCGGCCGACAGACGATTTGGTCACAGAATCCAGATCAGCCATGGCGGTGTGAGGCTGAGGCCGAGGAACGTTCCGACAACAGCAACTAGCAGTTTATGTACGATGATACACGCTCGGTGGATTTCTAGTTGCATTCTGCGGCTATAGTGACAGAGGCGCAGGGAACGGCCCGAGCATGTCTTCAGTCTGTACTAGTACGCTTTGGATTTCGGTCTCTACGCGCACGGACGCGACACCCTCCAGCTAGATCGGCGGTGGCTGGGGTATCATCTCAACCACCGCCGACTCCGTCTTTCCATGCCTCACCACCGACGCGATCATCAGCCCCGCTTTCGCAGCAAGCTCGGCAAACGCCTTCTCACTGCGCACCTTTCCGCCGATGTTTAAGATGAACATGTCGACGGTGCTAGTGTATACACTCGGCTGTTCAGGGCGCAGATACTCAGCAATCAACACGCGCGAGTCGTCCGCGCAAGCCGCACGCACGTTCTTCAGAATCTGAAGAGCTTCGTGGTCGGACCAGTCGTTCAGGACGCGACGTATGTAATACACGAGAGCACCTAGAGGGGTCCGTCAGCTCGTTTCCCAGCGCACGTATCGTGTATCCCGAAAGGATAGAACTTGTTTTCCGTACCTTTGGTGGGCTGTTCCCCAAAGATGCTGTGCCCAATCTTCTTCACCGGGCCCAGAACAGCAGAATCTTGGTGCTCTTCCTCCGCCTCAGCGATGACATGCGGCTGATCCTGCAGGACACACCTGTCGGCAGGAATGGCAGGCGTCTCCTCCAAGATAGCCTTCAACGCCTGACCTTTCCCTCCGGCAACATCAACGATCAGCTCCCTCTCCGAACCGACGTTCCCCGCGGCAAATGCAGCTACCCAGCCAAAATCATACACACCCGTGACAGGAATGTCACCGTCAATGGCCATGGCCCCATTCATCCTTGTGGCCAACCCCGGGATCGCCGCCATGATTTCATACGCTGTCTTATCGGGCATGCCCAGCGCAAATCCTCCCGGGGAACGATTCGATCTAGCCGGCTCAGCGAGCCCGTTCGCCTCGAAGTAGTCTGTCCACCGCGTCGTTGGCCCCATGAAGAAGTCGAAGAGGTACGAATAAAATTGCGCGACGCGGGGGTCAGTGAATGCTTTTGACGCCGGTGTATGCGCCACACGACCAGGCTCCGGGCTAGTCAGCATGCCGATAGCGAGAAAGAAGGCTGTGAAGCGCTCCAGAAGTTTGTACTCTATGCTCAGCTTTTCCGTGAGGTCTTTGAGAGAGATCCCCTCTTCTGGAATGGCGTCGAAGATGCCGTGCTCAACGAAGACGCGCAATACGCCCATCTCGGCCATAGATGCGAAGTATTTGCCGATTGGCGTCTCAGCCAGAGAGAATTCGGCAGCCATGTTTGGATACTGGATGAATGAGAAGCAACACTGAACGGAACGCGATGGTTGGTCAAGAGAATTCACGATTGTGCGAAGACGTCGAATAAAGCTACAGAGCCAAGAGATCGTGCACGATAAGCAAGAGTCCCGGTCCTGCGAATTAAGTTTCTGTGGAATGCCTGTACTGGCAACGCCTCATTCCCGTCATGCGAGTGACCGCACTCGACATTACAGTAGCCCAGCTAGGTTTCCCGGTATTGTACAAAAGCGAAACACGAATCAGAAGCCCAAGAGATTGACCATAAGGATTCTGCCGAGCTCTCGACTAGACATGGATCCATGCCCCAAGCAGCCGAAAAGGCCCTTCTTCGTACCGGCAGTACCCGTTTTAGCTCGATTCACCGCAATAAGTCTCCCACGTGTTCTCGACACGTATCAGAACTCCGGCATCGAGTTGTGTGTACCTGGGAAGAATTGTAGCGGTCTAGAGTGTTGAGACGTAACCAACGTCACTTGGCAAGATCCCGTCCGACTGGTACCGCCTTCACAACAAAATTGGGACAAACAAGCAACTGAGAATACTGGAACGTCAATCTGGCGTCCGTGCTCTAATGCACATTTTGATCGAGTGTTGACATCTAGTACGCGATCATCGAACTATTGGTGACAGCACTCGTTTTCCCAAACGCGTCTCTCACAAGCTCCTGTACCCAATTTGGCAACCCTTTCAACCATGAGATAGGCGCCGCGATACTAGGGATAAACAACTGAGCACCACGCCTGCTAATAATTTGCCTCACTATGATCTCAGCAACTTCCTCTGGCATCAACATCTTCTCGAGAATCTTTGGATCTTGGCCACTTCTCAAGATCATCTCTTCAATCAAGGGCGTGCGGACCCAACTCGGATGCGCTATCGTAGTCTTGACACCCGGCGCTTTGTACCAGATCTTCAGCTCGCTCGTAAGACCCTCATGGAACGCCAAAGCCGCGGTCTTGGTTGCCACATAGTCCGCATTAGCCGAGTTCGTCAGGAACGAGTTGACGCTCGCGACTGTTACGATATGGCCTTTGTTCTTCGCGACCATGTCGGGCACAAGATGTTGAACTAGCCGCCAGTGGGAAAGAATGTTCGTGTCGAAGATACGACTGAGGAACTCGCTTGGCGTCTTCAAGATGGTGTGAGAACCCGTGATGCCGGCGTTGTTGACGAGAATTGAGGGACTGCCAAGGTCTTTGCGAATCTTTTCGGCTGTTTCTGCTATCGACTCGGGGCTGGAGATGTCGCACCGGAAGTATGTCGACAAGTTGTTCGATGCGGATACCTTGGGCGCCTCCTGCACGTCGAGCACTGCCACGCGAATTCCGTGAGAAGTGAGAGATTCTGCAATGGCTTTGCCAATCCCACTGCATCCTCCAGTGACGACTGCGATTTCAGTGGGCCAGTTCCAACCAACACCGGCATGTATTTGCCAGTTATTTGTTGCCCACGCGTTCAGAGCTGCATTGGTCTTCCTGACTACACCGATAGCAGCTAGAAACCCCAGTACGCGGAGTAAGTGGTATTCATCGACGATGTGCGAAAGAGATGTTTCTTCCGAGGCGCATCTCCATGTCTTCTCTGGGGCGTATAGCAATAAGCCAAAAAGAGGGCCGGTAATGATGGGCTCGAAGGCGCATTTGGCGATGAGGGCTAGCCCTCTGAGAGGGAAGTCGACCAGTGCAGGCATGGATGGCTCAGCAGTTGTTCCGGGAGATAGAGATGGTTACTAGAATACCGATATCCTCAACCATTTGGAGCTAGAGTGTTACAACCTGAGCCGGAGACTATTACAAAAGTACTGTGGCTAGGACACGATTCACTGGCTTCATGGATCTTGCCGTTGCACGGCAAAACACTTGCCGGAACGTTTATGTATAGCCCTATCCGAAGTCATTCCGTTAGCTCCATCCGCAGTGCCCCCTGATCAGCCTATCCGAAGTCATGCCGATCCGACGTCACCCCGAATCGACGCACCTGGAGTCCCACCTAAGCGGCTTCATCTCTGATCTAGCCATGGTGAACGAGTCTGACTAATCTATACCCACTTGGAGCCTCAGTACCCTGTTGATCGTGGGCCAGTTCGTTGGTTACCTCCAAGTTCCTAGCAAGTCTAGCGCCGGAGTTGAACTAGACAATCACGTACATTGTTTGTCGGTCCTTACACACCTAGGAGAATCCATTGCATCTATTCAACAAGACTTTGTACTGGCCATAGCGAACCACGAAGATGGGTGTTCTGACGACCGTAGAGGGCGATATGTCAAAGTTGCTGTTATACAGCGCAGTGACGATTATCTTCCTTATCACTTTAGCCTCGAAACTGAAAGATGGCAACAAGACGAGATCATCGATCCCCCATGCTCCTCGCCTCCCGTACAAACTACCCTTTGGTTAGCAGTATTCGCGTCACTTAAGTATGACGGTGAGACTGACCACACCATGAACCACAGGACTAGACATGGCATGGAACCTAATAACGCGCCTTCACTCCAACACCTTCGTCGAATACATCTGCGACGAAGTCCTCTCCATACCGGGCCGCACAGTCGAAATGAACCTACTAGGTAGCGACATTTTCATTACCGACCGAGCCGAGAACATCAAGGCTATCCAGGCAGATCAATTTACGGACTTCGCAAAAGGCCAGACGCCACATGATGTGTTTAGTAGTATCTTGGGGGACTCGGTGTTCACCACTGACGGGCCTTTGTGGAAGACGAGTAGGGAGCAATTAGAGCCGCACGTGTCGAGAGTGCGTCCGGATGATATTCCTACCGCTGAAGTCCATATGCAGAAGCTTTTAAGATTGATCCAGAACTCACCCGAAAGGGTGGATGTGTACGACATGGTGGACAGGTTTCAACTTGATCTAGTGTCCCAGGTCTTTCTCGGCGAATCCACAAACTCCCTCTCCGCAAACGAACAGCCCTTTCGCAAAGCCATGGAAGAGCTCCTTACGTTCAACACAAACCGTCTCCTTTTCGGACGCCTCGCAAATCTTTTTCCTGACTGGCTCTTCGCACCGCGAGCCTACCGCGACCTAACACGCTACATTGACGACTTGATCGAGAAGACACTAGCCCTCCCAGTCAACAACCAAACCGACGTGAAGACAGAAAAAGAGTTCAATCTAGTGGAAGACCTCGTGTCTACACATCCGAATGATCGATATTTCATCCGCGGCCAGCTTATAGCCGTGTTGATGGCATCGAAAGACCCCGGTGCTATTCTAACGACATGGACAATATACCACCTCGCCCGCGATCCAGTACTGTACAAGAAGCTTCAAAGAGAGGTGGAAGAGCAGTAAGTGCATGATTCACATCCACGTCATTATCAAGATGGGGGTCGGTCACTGACAAATGTCATCTGTGTAGCATCGGTCTAGACTCCATTCCTACCCCCTCTCAACTCCGCAAGCTAGACCTCCTAGCCAACACGGTAAAAGAGTCAATGCGGATGTATCACCCGTTGGGCCTCAACATCCGCGAAGCCCGCACCGACGCTGTCCTACCTGTTGGCAGCGGTCCAGAGGGTAAAGAACCTATCTCTGTTTCGAAGGGACAAATCATAGTGTACTCGGTCGCAGGACTTCAACGCAATCCCTCTCTCTACGGCCCCACCGCACACATCTGGGACCCCTCGCGCTGGGAGACATGGTCACCGAAATACGGCACTTATTTACCATTTAGCATTGGCCCAAGACAGTGCCCTGGGAGGGTGTTCGGCAGATTTCAGATTCAGTATGTGCTTGTGAGGCTGTTGCAAGAGTTTGAGCGGATTGAGTGGTGTGGTCTTGGTAGCGGGAAGGACGGAACAGAGGACATGAAGATTAAGGTTGAGCTTAATCTCAAGTGCGCAGAGCCGGTGGTCTGCAGATTTGTGCCGAGAAGGAAGGATATTGTCTAGGAGACTGGTGAGACATAGGTGTGCAGCGGGCGAAGAAAGAGTTGGAGATTTGCGGGTGTTTTGCCACCGTGGAAGCAAATGATACGTGACGTCAACGAAGAACAGAGTGCGCCTTTGACTCAGACTGAGTTTTGGACTTGGTTCGGGCTGGTTGTTGAAACTGTACTTTGGTATACGGTATGGTGCGTGACGTTCACGCTTCCAACACTGGAGAGAACACCCCGAGCGGACAAAAGGAGAAAAAAGGAGTGAGCGGTCCTGGTCGCTCTAGATTGCTGAACTCATGGACAAAACTGCGGAGAAGTATAGGCATCGCATGACCTCGCCCACGTCAGGTCTTGAATAGGCAGGCGTTCTGCTCAAAAACATCGGTAGCATATACCCCGCTCAACATTCGGTGCATTGTCTCCATCTTTTCCAAGGGGTAGCGCGTTCCCCGTGGGGATCTTCCCCAGATTCCATGTCAAATCCTTCAAGTTTTGTAGTCACGAATTCACATGTCGTTGCCCATGCTGTCAACCGATTGGTGGCGGACATAAGCTCTGGCTAGCAGCTTGGTATTTCCGACATTCTCGCCGCATATCATGGATGTTTCCAAGGCTCGAACAGGCCAGACCCACTCATGGCCTTCTTTCCAGAGGGAACAGTAGTCGAATGTGGAGTGGTTCAGGTACTTGACAATATAAATAAGCTTTCGCATTCGTCTATAGGTCCCGACGCAGCGGGGCGCTAACTTCGACGCCGAGGCTCCGAACCTGCGTGTGAATGGCCGTACCTGTCCGATGGTAGAACTTGGCGGCCACGACCAATCGGCATACCTTTAGTCGGACTCGAAAGTAGAAGGCAACCAATCGGCCAGTCGTTAGTGTACCATGCTCGTGTATTGCTCGAAGTGCTCATGTGACGACATGAACGGGATTTGACACCTGAGGCCAGAGGTTGCTGTTTAGGTGTTTGAAGAGGAAGAGGAAGAGATGTGCATATAAGGGGGATGTTCTTGCGCACATAGAAGGCATCGCTACCATCACAGTCTCTTACGCATCGCACTCCATTCTACCCAACATGAGGACTTCTGCCATCAAGGCGGCGCTTTTTGCGCTGGTCGGACTCGCTGCTGCCGCTCCCAGACCTGGCCTGCTTGGTTCACTTCTCGGAGCTGGAGGCAGCGCCCCCATTCCTCCCTCTGATGATCCATTCTACACGCCACCTGCTGGCTTCGAGTCAGCAAAACCTGGTGCCATCCTGAGAAGCCGACCAGTACCCAGCGCCCTCTCGCTGTTCCAGACCATTCCTCTCAACTTGCAGGGTGCCTGGCAACTGCTCTACAGAACCACCGACTCCCTCGGAAACCCAGTGGCTACAGTCACAACCGTGATGGTTCCAAAGAACGCGAATCCCAAGAAACTACTCTCGTACCAGGTAGCCGAAGACAGCGGTGGTGAGATCAACTGCGCACCGTCTTACACTCTTCAAACCAAGTCCAACACGACATATGCCGGAACCGGAGGCATTGAAGCCGCCCTCATTGCTGCCTCGCTGAACCAAGGCTGGATCGTCAACTCGCCAGATTGGGAGGGACCCAAGTCCACTTTCGTCGCTGGATTCCAAGCAGGTTACGCAACTCTCGATGGTATTCGTGCGGCCCTCGCCTCAGGCGCCACCACCGGCGTCGACAAATCTGCAAAGGTCCAGATGTGGGGATACAGTGGAGGTGCTCTGGCTTCCGAATGGGCTGCCGAGCTTCAAGCAAACTACGCTCCAGAGATCCCCTTTGTCGGCATGGTCATCGGCGGTGTAACCCCCAACGTTGAAAATGTTTTCAACACTATCAACAAGGGACTCTTCGCTGGTCTTAGTGCTGCCGGCTTCTTGGGCTTGGGAAACGCGTACCCTGATTTCGGAAAGTACGTCCAAGACAGCCTCAAGCCAGAGAAGGCTGATGCTTTCAACCAAGCTGGTCGCCAGTGCTTCTACGCCGACGTCAAGACGTACGCGGGACAGGACATCTTCACGTACTTCAAGCAGGGACAGGCGATCTTCGATGGTATGTACCCCTTGTGAGAAACGTTAATCCTGACGATGACACTGACTTACAAATCTTCACAGACCCTATCGCGGAAAACACCATCAGGACCGGTGCGACCATGGGTCTCCACGGCACTCCATCCATGCCGATTTTCGTATATAAGGCCGTCAAGGACGAGATCTCGCCCATCGCCGACACTGATGCGCTCGTGGACCAGTTCTGCAAGGCGGGTGTTTCCATCACTTACGTCCGAGACTCCTTCGGCGAGCACTTCACTCAGGCGGCGACGAGCACCGGTGATGTTCTCAACTACCTCACCGACAGGTTTAACGGTGTTCCTATTTCCGGCTGCGACATCCGCAACGAGTTCTTGGATCTTCTGGATGCTGGTTCGCCTGGAAAGCTTGGTATCTCGCTTGTCATGGTTCTCCTGAACGCCTTGGGTGTTCCGCTTGGCCCTAACCACTTCTAGTGGTTTTGTAAGGACAGAACGGGGTTGGTGGTAGGTGTACATAGTTGTTGTACCTTCTTTAGTTAGCCGTAAGACTCGTTCGGAGGATTACCTCCTAGCTTCTCGCAGTTTAGTAGCTATAGAGCTTTCACGAATGTTAAGAGAGCGTTTTGCCAGCAAGTCCAAGCTTCTTTCGATACCAGATGAGTTTACAGTTTGTGCCATGCTAACGTTCCATTGGTGATGCATAATATTGCGATGATGTCCGCCTTAGACCAGATCTATGCGACGCCTGGTGAAAGAATGGGGCTAGCGGCGTTGTTGGCGAATGGCTGGGTATGTGCCATTTAGACCTAGCCCAAAGTCGGTCGTCGGTCGTCGGTCGGTCAATACCAAGACAGGTTGTACCTAGAGATGTTAACAGCCGGGGAATCGCGCAGTTCAGAGCACTAAGAATGTATGTATATCAATAATTCAGATTTGGCAGAGTCGATGCCGACTTGCGCTCGGCATTTCATTCTCGGTCTACGTACAGAGACCATGGGCGTATTCCAACCCAGGCCTCTGCCATCTTGTCCCTACGTAAACCTTCCAGTATTGCGAAACCATTTTCCAACTCTTGCATTCTCTCCTGTCCATACAGCGATCGCATAGATTAGTCTAGATCTGGAGGCGCTCGACCTTGTCCTTGAGGGTGCGGATCTGGCCCATGAGGTCGGAAGCCTCGTTGGTGGTGATGCTAGCAGCGATGACGGGCCTGGCGACACCGCAAGCGCGGCCGAGAGCCATCTTGGAGGGGACGTAGACGTAGGGAACGTTCTTGTCTTCGCAGAGAAGCGGCAAGTGGAGGAGGATAGCGAGCGGGGAGGTGTCGGCCGCGAGGATGATCAACTCGCTGATACCACGGTTGAGGGTCTTGGTAGCCTCGTTGGCGCCCTTCTTGAGTTGGCCTAGGTTCACGAAGTTAGTCTATGTCTTCCTTGCGGTTTGTACAACGGTATTTCTTACGGTAGTGGGTGGCCTGTTGGACGAGGTCGAGGATCTCCTGGGAGAGAGCCTGGTCGGCTTGGGGCCAGGCGGCGCTGTTGTCTTCGGCCATCTTGTTGGAGGTTGAGGTGTGGTGGGTGGTAGGGTTCACTGCTAAAGCTCGTCCGAATGAGGATTCCTATAAGGTGTTAGCTATGCGACGCAACTGTGAATATGCGGCTGAAGCTCGAGTGGACGATAACGCTGTCGGTGGGCGACGAGCGTCGAGTGATCGAAAAAGGAATGCGACTTACACTGCTTGCTCGCCCGGGTTGAATTTGTGGTTGAGGTTGTGGTGGTTTGGAAGATCGAGAAAATCAAAAAGTTCGTAGCTGGGACCATTACTTGGCACACCTCACGTGTGGCGCTAGTGACGAACTAGGTATAGGGCAAAACCGAGCGACGTCCAGCTCTTCGCCAACCATCGTCACCACTCCTCGACATCACAACCGCCCCCGTCGCCGCATCCACGACTCCCGTCCATCTCAATAAAGATCTCGACACCCTTCTAGACGTCTCGTCGAATACATACATCACCGCAAAGATGGTCTCCGAACTTTGGTGAGTGAACACGGAGCTCCCTTGTTGAGCATGCAGATAGCTCCAGCTTGCCTCTTTGGAGATAAGCTGGGCATGCGACTGTTATATGAGCATCGGAGGAGCTTCTTCGTCATCACCTTATACGTACAATAGCTAACATAATGGATGCAGCCCCGTCTATGCTGTAAGTCCTCGAACCAACCTCCGCTTCGCCTCCCGACGCGATAACACCGCGTCGACCCGTCCATCGTCATAGCTAACGAGCAACTAGCCCTTCTTCGGCGCGATGGGCTGCACGTCAGCTATCGTCTTCGCCTGCTTTGGCGCGGCCTACGGAACCGCGAAGGCCGGTGTTGGTGTGTCAGCCATGGGTGTCCTCCGCCCTGACCTGATCGTCAAGAGTACGTGATGAACCGCTCACCAGATGTCGCAACGTGTAGCATGAAGCTAACACGGTTCAGACATTATTCCCGTCGTCATGGCGGGTATTATTGGTATCTACGGTCTCGTCGTGTCCGTCCTGATTTCCAACGGTCTCTCGCAAGAGTCTTCGCTCTTCGCCAACTTCATCCAGCTCGGTGCCGGTCTCGCCGTCGGTTTGTCCGGTATGGCCGCTGGTTTCGCCATCGGTATCGTCGGTGACGCTGGTGTACGAGGAACCGCCCAACAGCCTAGGTTGTTCGTCGGAATGATCTTGATTCTCATTTTCGCCGAAGTTTTGGGTACGTCGCTCGAAACTCAACAAGAAGCTCGCACTAACATATGCCAGGTCTTTACGGACTCATTGTTGCCCTGCTCATGAACTCCAAGGCTAGCGACGCTCACTGCTAGACGATTACGTACGTTCGATTGCAGATACGACAACACAAAACTGCAACACTCAAGCAACGGCATCGATACGCAAAGTCGTTCAGCAATCTACGCATATGACGCGCAATACCCACATGCGCGGCATGTCTCACGTCTCCATGTATTATTCGAACGGACGGACAACGAGGGCTTCGAAGTTGGGAAGCGAGGTGGTAAATAATGGCATCGGTCGAGGTGCACTTGCGATCCATTTGACGGCGTGTATTTTAGGGTCTCATCAATTTCATTCTGCGCTTGTAAACGAAATGCATTGGTTTCATTTAGACGTTCTGCGCCCTGATCTTGCTTACACTCTGACTGACGTGAGATAGCCGTGCGCAAGTTATCAAGTGATGCGATTACAACTCCATGCCACTCTCACGGCTGCAGGACGACCTTCGGATCATCGCGACCATAGGGACGTCCCGGCGTTCCTGCTAGCTCTGCTGGCTCCCTACATCCCATTTCTACGGCTGCATTCCCGCCATACAGTTCGCTTGGCGCCACCGAAGGATAGTGTTGCGCTTCCAGATTTTTCTCGTCGATACCGCTGGGCGGCAGCTCTACGGTAGCAGCCTGCTCCTGGCGTCTTTTCCTCTTCAGCTTCCATGCTAACAGAGTAACGAGTAATACCAATATAGCTATCGATCCTGCACCGACGCCGATTCCTGCGCGTGCACCAACACTGAGCGCCTGCGACGTGGTCGAATTGTCTGATCTTGAGGAGGCTGGATCCGCGCTGTTGCTTGGTGATGAATATGTGATGGGTGTTGATGTGCTCGCGTTCGATAACGGTGAAGCGTTTGATGTTGGCGCGGATGTTGCGGATACCAGTGTCGATGACGGAGTCGAAGATGCAGTCTCGCCCACGGTCGCCGCCAGGGTAAACCGCTTCGTTCCATCACTACAACAGCTCGGATTTCCACAACACCAACTATTCTCCCCACACTTCCTCACCGGCGCGTTCTCGTCCTGCCACTACAGTCCATCAGCACCATCAACCACGGCCCAGCATAGATTACTCCACTCACCGTACTATTATTACAAACACTCCCTAAGCACTCTGCACTCTGCCACGTCGGATCCGTACACCCATTTCGCCACCACAACTTCACGTTCGCATTCGTTCCATCGAAAGCTTCGTAGTTTTGACATAGGCCGTTGCTTTCACATACATCATTGGCGACGTTTAACTGGCCGGCGCCTTGATGGTTGGTGCCGCAGCAGAACGAATCGCGGTCAGGATCGCTGAGGCAGGGTTGGTAGGATATATCGGTTATTGGGCTGCCGTCGCGATTGTAGCAGGTGCGGTTTGTGGATGCCATTGGAGTTCGCGGATGGTGTTGAGGTTTGAGTCGAAGAGAAGGGAGTGTATGGCAAAACAAAAGGAAGTGGTCGCAACAATGTATGTTCTTCGTCCTTGCTGTGTTATGATGTATTCCTTGCTCTGCAAGGGGCTCAATTTCGCGACTTGCCTTCACGGCAGCGCAGCCACTGTGCATAACCGCCGGAACTTTGGTCTCAGCATATGCGGCTCGCCATTGGGTTGTTCATGTGATCTTCACTTCTGTTCCCCTCCCATGCTCTCAAGTTTCTGTGATGCGGCGTAGTGCTTGCGTGAAGTCCATGGGTCTCTTTTCATACTGAGATCTGCATTTTAGTATCCGGGTGATCAAGCAAAGACTAGATCGTTAAGAAGCAAGATACAAGGTTTCAGTTACCCCAGCCATACTACTATCTTCTCGCGTCGCACTGTCCCTGCATCGATCCAAGTCCAATAGAGTGCGCCCGCAGACGGTTGGGGCGGAAACCAAGAGCGGACTAGCATGATTGACCAACATCACGAAGGGCTCCTCCTTGCTTTGCGCAGATCAATCAACATATCATGATGTATTAACAGCAACGCATCTGCCAATCGAGTCTTGAGAGATGATGAATTGGGAGAGTTCGAGTTCTGCTTGCGTCGTATATGACCCGATGACGCTGGATCGGGTTAGCTCCTTGGCAATCATGTCTTCATCTCGCAGCTGCGAGGAGTGTCCTCACTATTTCCATCGCAATCCTTCTCAGCACGACTCACCCACAGCGTCGCGCGCCCGTATCCAACGAAACTCGCCTTATGTGAGACCAACTAGACAAGAGTAACATGCGGAGCAAGGGGATTGCTCCATGAATGTAACCGTTCTTTTTCGTCTAACTGCTGACTACTACTGGAACAGGAGAATTCGGTACTTTACAGGTCCTACCAACAGTAGCTGGCCTATTTCGCACAATTCTAAGGCCATCCTGAACGGTGGCAACACTCGTCAATCTAAAGCCCGGAGCCGACTTTCAGGCCGGGGTACTCCTTCTTCAGATACCGGACCATCTCATCATCATGATATTTCCAATCTGACCCTTCAGGTGGTGTGAACCCTGCAATTTGACCCATATCTATATCACTGCTTAGTCGCACAACCATACCTTGGATGCGGGTTCGTGGGGTGAATATTTGGACCAGTTGCTGCGGCTGCAGAGATACCGGTAGGCGATGTAAAGAGACGATTGTAAGATTCCTGAAAAACAAACCGAGCTCATCTGCCATATGCCGCGGGAGGAGGTACTGATACTTCAACGACAAACTGGCGACAATCAAGATGTCAACGAAATAGTGTTTGAAAGAGCCACGATTCTGCGTGGTGACCCTGAAGCTGGCAGAGTCGGCCAAATGATCAGGATAGGATGGTGTTGACGGTATTTGAGAAACGTTGAGAGCGATGATCCAGCTTCTAGCATCTCCGACGCGACGCTGCGAAAAAAGAGTATTCTCTGCTTTCTCAACTAAGGCGTCTTCAAGTTTCATAGGGAACACGTCGGGGCCCAACGATCCCGTGTCCACCCATTCGGAAGTGGTGACGTCTGCCGGGTGTCGTAAGAGATAAGCCCTCTTCTCTATGAATGTTTCATATGGAAAAACCGAGTAGACGCGATTCCAAGTAATGAAGTTGCTCAGAGAGGTTGCTGAGGGCACTAGGGCTCCAAGGACCGGAGTCTTCTCCGTTTCCACGATATTGATCTCGCTGCAGTCCCTATCGGAACTGACTCGACACATTGTTATTCGAAGCTTCTGGGAGAGGTTAGCGAGACACGCGCGGAACACACGAGCTGGCAATTCTCCTTCGAACTTACTGAAACCTCTCTATTCTCGGGCGTAGGAGTATGGAGGCGTACGTAACCATCTCTCTCAAGAAAATTGCGTAATGCATCAGCGTTGGGTCCTTTCTGAACAAGGAGGCTATACAGCCCATATTTATCGCCAGTCTTTACGACCGACTTTCTCGCCATGAGCTCGTACGCGAAATTCCCTCCTATGAGGATATTATGTCGGGCTTGGAGAGCGCGAAACTCGATAGGAGAAGTGACGAAGTGCTTCAACCGGTCGTTGATGTTGAATTGAGTGCGCTCCACCAGCTTCACGAAGCCCATGAAAGGCTTTGTGGTCTTACTGAGCGAAATGACATCGGCTATGTCGAGTTGCGCGAAGATGGCATCCTGGACTGGAGCATATCGAGTCAACAAGTCTACGATCGGAGGCGTTTTCTTCGGTTGAATCCATGATTTGACTAGCGCAAACAGACTCTTGTCTCTAAGAGATACAACAACCAGGGAAAAGAAGAAAAAGAAGATGATAGGAGCCAGAAAAGAACTGAAGGACAGCATCTTGGCGACTTCCGACTTCGAGTTTCTCCTGGAGAAAGAGTTGAGCGACAGTTGAGGTAGAGTATATGTTGAGATAATCAGGGGCTTCTATATACAGAAGGAGGTTCTAAGCAGGAGCCTTGCCACTCCATTCACTACACATCTCTTTCCTCCGATTCGAGAACCATCCACTCAAAAACAAGAGTGAAGGAGGGTACTAACCGAGTATGCGATGACGCGTTTTACCCTGAGCGACATCGCGACCAAGACAAACGCGATACTCCATCTACGTGACCAAAGGCAAACGCAAACTGCGTCAAAGACGTCACAAGTACGCTCCCCCTTTATCTTCTCTCACCAAATACGAGGTCACGCTGGAAAGCAAGCGTCTCTCACCTCGTAAATAGCTCCACCCACAGGGATATAAAGTCGTCTCCCTCTGCGCCTTCCCTCCTCTTCTCTCTTCCTATCAACATAGACATTGAGGCAACTTCGGCAATATCCACACTCTACTATATCTTGTTCGCTTCCTCCAATTCGAACCGACTTCTATATATTCTTATCAACTCTACCTTATCAACTTCAATTCCACCATCCACAAGAATGTCTAGCCCATCAGGAAACCAGCCCTCCAGGCGCGGCGGTGCTTCCTCATCTGGCAGCCCTTACAACACTCCTCGTCATGGCCGAATTCACTCACGCACTGGAATCGAGCCCCTGTCTCCTCCTCAAGCTCAGCAGCCATCCCTTCCAAACCATCGCGCTCCACCCACGGTCCATCATCTCCGAGAAGAAGAACCGAACCATCTCCAACGCTGGAACGGCAGTTCTGTAAGCCCCTTCATGCGCTGGGCCTATGCAGTCACCGATGCACGAGGTGCTGTTCGTCCCAATTACAACTACGACCCGGACATGAACAATGCGATCTATCTGAGCGAGACCATCGTAAGCACTCCTCTAATTCCTCTCCACCTTCACCCCCACCCTATCAAACACACATACTGACACCACCCCCACAGGACGACTTCGATCGCAACCCCTCCCTCGTTCACGAACTCGTCCTCCGCATCGCGAACCCCGACCTCGGCCACCCCTCCATGGACTGGATCCGCGCGAACCGCTCTCTCGTCGACATCCTCCTGTATCGCCACTACCAGCGTTACGGCGGTCTGATGCTGCCTCCGACGGCGCCGGCGCTTCAGGTCATGCAGCAGCACGAGGCTGCGATCGCTGCTGCTAGAGCCGCTGGTGTGCATCCAGACAACTATCCGCACATCATGTTCCCGGCTTTTGGTCCGCCGCCGCCGGGGGAGGGCGAGGTGGGCTCACCTGGAGGGAAAGGAAAGGGGAAGATGGCGCCGGGGAAGCCGTCTGGATCGCCTCCGGGTAAGGGTAATCCGTTTGGCAGTATTGGAGATAGGGGTGGGTTTGGACGTGGAGGTCCAAGTGGTGGTGGGGTTTATTATTGAGTAAGTTGTACATCTCCCCACTGTAGTATGATATGTCGGTTCGGGTTCTCGAAGAGCTTTGTGACCTCCTGACTGCAGTATAGCACTGCTTTGGAGGACTACAAAGACATCGAGTACCTCCTGGCTGCTTGATACTGCAACTGTTTGGTCGATTTTGATACAGCCCAGCTAACCTCGAGTAGTGCTCCCAGAGACGAGTTGCCAGTAAAAGGAAACATGACTGATTATAATGACGATATGAGACGGCTCATCGCTGGGCGGTTATAGACCGAGATGACTAGATGGGTTTCAACGAGATGGTATCACACATAGACACAGAGACTGGAAGATGAATATTGAAATATCATTCGTATCATTACTATCATATGACCATTACCAAACTTTTGATATCTACAGCCCACTCTTCTCGTTCTTCTCATCCCTAACACTAAGAGTCTCCACATTCTCAACGTCGCCGACCTCACGGCCACCCACATACTTGCTCTCCTTCATGTTGTTCATAGCATCTTCCTGAGCATCTGCCTTGCGGAAGGTAAGGTAGAAACCGATACCACCGAACATGGCAACAACAGCAACGGAACCATAGTTCCATACGAGAAGAGGGTCCTCAGACAGACTGACAAAGGCCTGGCCGAGAGCGGCGGAGACAGCGGAGGTAGAGAGGGCAACGGCCTGGATGGTCGACTTCATGTTGTTGGGGGCCTTGGTGTACGCGTACTCGAGCTTGGTGATGGAAGCGAGAATCTCGGACATACCGATCAGACCGTAGGGGAAAGCTTGGACCCAGACGGAGATGTCGGCGTTGCAGTCTTTGCGTTCCTTGCTGAGAGCGTTGATGTTGCTGCCGCAGGGTGACATCTTGTAGATGTAGTACTGGATGACGCAGGCTGACACCATGGCGAACGAGGAAAGAGCGAAACCGGCAGTGATCTTCTTGATGGGCGAGAGGTTGACACCAGCCTTGCGGAGAGCGGGGTAGACGAAGAAGTCCATGATTGGGATAAGGATGACGATGAAGATGGGGTTCAGCTTCGAGACAATGTCGTTGGGTGTCTTTCCGAGGTTCATGGTGTTGGCTTGGGAGACGAGGTTGTTGGTCATTTGGTTGTACGCGAGCCAGTAGAGAGGGTACCACAAGAAGACCTTGCAAGCGAGGATACCGCGCTTGACTTCATCAACCCAGGCATCGTCAAAGGTCATCCAGTCAGGGACAGTCTGGCCGCTGGCACGAAGCGCAGTAGGCTTGATCCTGTCCCAGAAACCATCGTCCTTGAATGTGTTCTTGCGGGGCGACTGCTTGATACCGAGACCGATGAGCTTGAACGCCTTGCCCATGACGGATCCAGTGGGTGGCGAGAGCTTGTAGTGCTTCTTCATCGTGATGAGAATGATGGGGCAGAGGAGGTAGCAGATAGTGGGTAGCGTGTAAGAGAGCCAGAAACCGACGAAATGCTGGATGGCGTTAGTGAGGTCACACAATGCAGTCTGACTCGGCACATACCTCTGAGTAAACCATGGCGATGGAACCGCAGATAGATCCGCAGTTGATCAGGAAGTAAAAGTAGATGTAGATACGCGCAGTGGTAGTGGCGGGGTCGACAATCTCCTTCTGTCCATTCTTCCTGACACGGACGTAGGCCTTTTGATCCTTGTACTGTTCGGCGATGAGCGGGGAGATGTTACTCTTGAAACCACCAGTTCCGAAACCCATAACGACGAGGCCGACAGCGAAGACACCGATGGCGACATTAGGCTTGACGATAACTGCGGGGATAGCAGACATAATCAGAATAATGTGGCCGATAAGAGCGATAAGATTAGAGTACTGGATGGTTTTGTAACGTCCCCAGTACTCGTCAGCGAGCCAGGCACCACCGAGAGGCGTGATGTAAGACCAGAACTGGTTAAACATGGTGAGACCGGTGGAGGCACGTTGGCCCATGTCCAGAGCACCGGAACTGACGCCCTTCTTCAAGAAACCAGCACCGGTTGTGGAACCAGGAGGCAATGGCTTTTGGATGAAGTCTGGTAAAAGTCAGTGTATGCCCAGACATTCGAGCTATCAATCAACTTACTGACGAAGACAGCGCTGGTACCGTAGTAACTGAAGCGCTCAACGAACTCAACAGCAGCCACGGTCCATGCTTGCCACGGGATGCGACCAGCAACCCTGGGAAGAGTCGCCCATTCCTCCTCAGTAGGGAATGGACCCAAGAGGTTGGTGTTCTCATCAAAGGAACCAGTGGAGCTGGTATCGAGCGGGATAGGGTCCATAGCAGTGGCGCCTTTGGTGATCTCAAGAGACGCCTTGACGTTGGAGTTGGCCGCCATTGTGCTGGAGAGAACTTGAACTAAGTTCAGGTAGAACAAAGGTAACAAGATACGACCGCGAAATCGAATGCGCGGGCGGTGGAATCAAGTAGACGCAACGGGCGATGAACTTGAGTGCCTGCGGTCCAGACAGGTGTTCCTTGCCCCTCTTCATATACACCCAAGCAACCCCCAAGACCGAAGCTCTGGACAAGAGTTGCACAGGGGTCGCACGCGACTATCGACCGTGTCCACCCTCGCCATGGCATTTCGTTCGCTCGGTTCCCGCGTTATCACAGCAACATGCACATAACAGCCATCCAAGACCATGGAACGGCGCCTAGTCCGGTCGGAGAATCCTACAAACCAGACCTTCAGGCATACTGCCGCAGTTAAGCGCGTAGCTTAGAGGCATCCAAGGCCGTGGTAGCCCCAGGATCAGGATAAGATAGGAATGAGCGAAGGACCCGGGCGCCAATACGAGCAACCAGCCTTGCTCCATGGGCGCGGCGGAACGTTCGAAAAAGACGTGCCAAGGAGGGCTAAGCAGGAAAAGATAACGCTCAGGGAAGCTTCCTATGCGGGCGCGCAGGACGCGCCAAGCCAGGATCCATCTCTTGGTCTTGTCACCTCCCCTTCTGGCCCTAGTCACGATTGCGACGCGCCTGAATGGATCTAGGATCTCCGCCCGGATGGTAGCCAAGGCCTTGGACGTAGGGTTATCAGTATAAGCGTTTCATCACGGTTACCTCCTTCTGCAATGGATCACGCGCGAGATGCATGGCTGAGCGGCGTGGTGCTACGGGGCGTTGGAAAGTTGGAGAGGTTAGTGTTGAAGCGGCGGATAATATTGGTGTTCAGATAAACCTCACGCTATCAATCAAGCACGGACCTGCTAGCGGAAAACTGGCGGAAGGCGTGGCGGAGTGATCACCGCACCAACGAACTTCTTTTGATTTGACAGCTATGGGTATCTACTTCCGAGAGGATGGAAGTGGTGACATCCACTGAGGCGAATTACTTTCAGCAGCCGACCACCATTTTCACAAAACCTTTGCCCTTATCTCTCTCCTTCTCGGCCTCCCCGAAATCTCACTCCCCGGAAAAAAATCGTCTCACTTCCAATTAACCGTCCCGAATCAGTTGTAGCCATTGTTGGATCCTGCTGGTAGTTAGTGACATGGGCGTTGTAGAATTGATCTGGTGGGTATCCGAACCTGGATAGAACTCTTCCGCGTCAGGGCGAGGCACGTGAGTGCTTGCGCCCGATCCTGAAGAAGGTTGCTGAGGACGTCTTGGAAGACCTTGAGACGGCGCCTGGCCTTGGCCTTGTTGACTACCTGAAGAGCCACGGCCGCGCTGAGTCGGTTGTCCTTGATGATACGGGTTGCCAACTTGCTGTGGCGGCATCGCAAAACCGCTGCTTGCTCCCGTCTGTGAAGAGTAGTCTTGGTGACTACTATACATCATTTGGCTACCAGTCCAGCCACCACCATACTGCTGTCCGGGGTTGGTGAATGGCTGCTGTTGATATGGCTGCATAGGATAGCCACCCATAGCCGGCGCAGCCATGTAAGGACCACCATATCCGTACTGATAATTTGGGTAGCCGTACATTCCCGGAGGTGGGTTCGAAGGGAACTGAGATGGCGTCTGTTGCATGTTCGGAGGCACACCAGGTCCTTGGTTGAAATGGCCACCACGATCCGAACCACCACGAGGCTGTGAAGGACGACCCCTTCCACGACCGTTTCCGCGACCACCACGACCACGTCCAGCCTGATCCATCCTCATATTGAGACTGGCCAGTTCCCTCTCCAGTGTCGCATTTCTTGCTTCAAGCACCGCGACAGAAGTCGCGCGTGGTTCAGCTGGTGCAGCTGGAGATACGGTTGACGGCCTAGTACTAGTGTGTCCTGCTCGAGGGAACTCCGGACTCGGGTCGTCTCCCAAGGAATACAGCATGTAACAACCGTGTACAATGGCGTGGCGGATAAAGATTTGGAGACAGTGAAAGCTACCTTGCTCGGCAATGGGAATGAACTTTGACATTTCCGCTCGTGTCAAGAGTTCTGAGTTGAGGAGGCATAGGCGGAGACGTTCGATTGTGAGCGGGAAGTCTTCGTATTGTTCCTAGGATGTATGCGTCAGTGCCTGTAATTAAGAGATGGCGGCGTGGCTGTTGGGTGTCCCAGGTGCACTTCACGTATTTCCCCGCCGTTATGTGGCTTGGTGGGGATACAATGTGTGCTCTTGGGCTGGCTAATGGGGAATAAGTTGGCGTCCGGGTTACTTACGAGAAGATGCAGGTCCGACCTTCCGAGAACGACCTGGCGGTTCCACTCCATTGTAGTTCTACGCTCTTCCGGGTAGACGCGCTGAAGGAAGGGAATGAGCTCGGCGTCTACCCAGTCTTGATCGATTGGCGCAGGGGAGGAGTTGAAGACAGCAGGGGGTCTTCGGCCCGTCATGATGGTGAAGAGGGTAGGAGTAAAAGTAGACCGAAGATCGAGTCAAGTATCAAGTTGAATTGTAAGAAGGTAGGGTATACTCGATTGCACGTAGGTGTCGTGTGTGGAGAGGAAGAAAGAAGTATACTCCTGAAAGGTTATATACACACCAAGTAAGCACCAAATAAAGGGTCCAACCGGTAGCCGCATTGTTGATCTATTTATCTTGCTCACTCTCTCCTTCACTTTGTTGTTTCAGCGTCATACCCGCAGTCACCCGCGCATTTTTGCTCACTTGACGAGCACGCAATTGCTTGCGTCGGCGCCACGTTAAGTCCGAGCAAACGCAAACGCAGTCCTTCACTGCGACCACTGAAACGAGCCTTATCTCCGGTTTCGGTGAGGGAGTAGTTGGAGAGTTGGTCTTTCACTGTTTTTGGCATTGGTGGGGAGGAGGTGAAGGACAATTCACGAGATTCGTTATATCCGTACGAAACCCTGTTCCGGCTGAGAACGATCGTAGATATGGAGGGATACATATAGCTTTCGTATCAGGGACCAATACATGATAAGTCCTAGAACAAAGAAATAACATTGGTATCGAAACTACACTCAGAAGAGAAGACCGACTCTAGGAAGAAACCAGAAGTAGAAGACCTAGGTCAAGAGAGAAAGAAAAACAGAAAAAGAATATCCCTGGCCCACCCGATGCGGCCTTTTGCCCTTCATCAGACCCCAAATCTATCCCTGTCACCCGTTGCCCGACCCACGCATCAAAGCGCAAAACTCCGTCTCCCCCTCTCAACATCCTCTATCCACTCCCTGAGCACACCCATCCTATCCTCCTCCAGCCCCTCCGCATCCCTCCCCCCATCAACACCCGTATCCCTCCTGCTTCCCCTACTAGTAACCATCTCACTCCTCGCAAAACTAACCCTCGACCCGTTCCCTTTTAACTGGCCCAATCTGCCCAGCGCACTTGCTTTCTAAGCCCCAGGATTGGGCGTTGTGCTCCTATCCCTCCTGAGCAGTCCCCTGCGCTCCGCGGTCTTGGGTCGCGGACTCACGCTGCCAGATGGACTACCTCCGCTCTCACTAGGGGTGAAGCTACTGCGTATCGACACCATGCCCTTTCCTACACCAACATTTTGCTCTGCGCCGCTACCCTGATCTGAAATGGTGAATTGGGTTTCACCCAATTCCTCGTCTCGGCCGAATTTACTGTGGTCTTTAACGACGAGTTTGAAGAAGGCGTCGGCTGTGCAGTTTGTCTTGAAGCTCTCTTCCGAGGGGTCGAATTGGACGGAGCCTTGGGGCGCTTTGATGTGGTCGGTCTTGTGGATTTCTTTTTTGCCGAGCGAGATGTGCACGCGCAGGTTGGTGCCGGCAGGGAAGCCGTCGGCGGAGAGGACGGTGATGTTGGCGGTGCCTTGTTCGGCGCCTCCGGGGCCGGCGTTGTCGCCGAAGCGGCTGTGGAAGCTTTGGGCGCCCCAGCTGCGGTGGCGGTTGTGGTTGTTGGAGTCTTTTGTGGGGGTGTTGGGCTCGCCTTCGATGGATATCATGGGTGTGTCGGCGGAGGGACGGTCGGATGTGGAGGGGCGTGCGAGATCTTCTTCGTCGGGAGCTTCACCGCGAGACTTTCTGCGCTTGAAACCACGACCCAGGAAGGTACCTGCGCGGACTACGTTGCCACCGACAAAGGCCGCTCCTTTACCAACTCCCTTGACGGGCGCGCCAATGACTTTGCCGGGGACAGCAAAGGTGCCGGAGAATGTACTGGAGCCTTGACGAGACCGAACGACATAGTCTGGCTTGAACAACATTCTAAGTCGGATGGCGCCTGACTTGCCGTCGAGGGCAAGCGTAACTTCTTGTTGCTGGAAGGGCTCGAGGATTTCCAGGTTGATAGATGACTTGCCGAGGAAGTCGGCCTTGTCACCGAAGTCCCAGTCGTAAACGTTGACGACGAAGTCAGCTGCTGTTCGACTTCGTACAGGCACTTCGAAGTACTCGTTCCATGCTGGGTGAAGTGTCTTCTTCTGCGTCTTGGTCTTGTACACCTCCTTGTCGTTAAGCATGAACTTGCAGTAAGGATCCGAGAAGCCGTTGCGATCCGCAGCGGGCAGATCTGCCGCATCGAGCACATCGACTCGAAGCGTACCCTGGTTGTTGAAGGATTCACTGGGGTCGAGACGCATCTTGACAGGAATGTACTTAAGCATAACCGTAATCTTGTTGTCGCGTCCGTTCTTGTCCTTGAGCGTGAATTGAGTGGGCGTGTGCAGAGACCTTCGTAGCGTATCGATGGTGTTTCCTGTCAGCTTAGCAATGACGTGATCTCCATGATCGTCGCCGTCGTTATCAATGTGCTCGATGATACGGAGGGTGATCTTCGAGAAGTCGAGCTCGCGAATCATCGTGTCGCCAACTGCATCGCATTAGCTTGGTACATAGTGAAGGACTTGACACAACCTACCATCGTTGAATGTCATCTTGTTGCTGCGGATCTTCGCGCTAGAATAGCTGGCATACGCCATGTCATCCATAATAACATCGACGTGGCCACCAGTCCTTGCGAATTCACCTTCAACGAGCTTGAACACAAGCAAACCAGATTCTGCATCACGTTAACCAGGACTCGCAAATAAAGTATAAGAATACGGGGTCGGGTTGCAGGTCAGGGTGAACCAACTGAACAAGCCAAACTCCACTGTATCCTCATCGTCGGCATGCGACCTACCATACTGCTGCAGATCGTCCGCAGTAAGTTTTAGCTTCTCGATCTTCGGCTTTTCGGGAATCGACTCTGCTTGCTGGAGCTCATTCTTCTCAAGCTCCTTGGCCATGTCCTTCTCGTTCGACTTGAGCGATGAGATGGTACCTGCCGTCTCCGACCTGGCGATGGTAGACGCGTTGGATACAACACGTTGGTGGCTGAGCTTAGATCCGTTGGACACAGGCCGGGCGGCGCCGTTGGATTTCGTCTCCTCCTCTTCTTCCTCGTCCTCTTCGGGGTCCCATGTGGGGTATGTAGGGTAGAAGGAACAGGTGTAGTTGAGAGTGCCCTTG
This sequence comes from Alternaria triticina, assembly GCA_022609215.1. NCBI lineage: Eukaryota > Fungi > Ascomycota > Dothideomycetes > Pleosporales > Pleosporaceae > Alternaria > Alternaria triticina. Next base: position 26,046 of record JAGKPX010000065.1, read on the forward strand.
GGCTGAGAAGAACCAGCCAATCGGAGAGCTCCTGCGGTAGGCTGCTTCTGTTCATGTTCGAGGTACTCGCCGTTCTCGTTCTGTTGGATATAGTCGCCAGCCGAAAGTTCGATATGTCCTAGGGGACGATCCTTGCCGAGATTCTCCTCGTCCATGACCTCCAGTGTAAGCTTCTCGCGAACGGTGTGAACAGGGACATAGATAACCTCATCCCAGTCAGGGTCAAGGTTGTTCTTGAAAACGACCGTTCGGCCCTTTTCGATCCCAGAGAGTAGCACACGGACATACGGATCCGATTTGCCCAGGGCTTCGAGATTACGAAGTCCGCGCGCGCTCTGGAAATGCAAACGCATCACACCGATGGGAGTGAGATAGCCACTGGAGGAGACGGCGCCCTTCAGAGCAACGGGCTTCCAATCAAGCTTCATCTTCACGCGACCGCTCGATGTACCTGCGAGGTTGTACCACTCATGACCCTTGGCCATAAGTTCGAGCATGTCGTCCATCGTGATTTGGTAGGTACCCAGAATCGGGTCAGCTGCGAGGTCGCGGTCGTCCTTGATGACTAGACCCAGCTTGGCCTTCTTGCGGTCGGTGATGAGCATTTCCTTTGTTGCGTCTGGCCAGATAGGTTGGTTTGTCCTCTTCATGACTCGCGACTTGTGGATCTCATGGCCATTCAGGAGGAGGACGGCGTATGGGCTGAGCTGCCCGATCATGCTCTTGCTACCGTCCATATCCTTAGCCTGCTCAACAGTGAACTTGCAAATACCCGTGCGTGACTCTGGTGGAGGCTCCTTGGTGCCGTCTTCCAGCGTAGTGCCTTCAAGAACAGGAAAGAAGCGTACATCCGCTGTCACGAGACCACGGGCGCGACCTCCTGACATGACCTCTAGTTGCATGTTCTCGTGGTCAGGGTCCTCCTCTAGCTGTTCCAGCGCAAAGGTAGCGGTACCGAGCTCCTTGTCCTTGCGAATGTCGTTGTAATCGAAGAGATTGATAGTAAGTGAGTCCTTCAGGGAAGTTACGATGATGTTGACAGTCTCATTCCAGCGAGGATTGGCACTCTCGTGCACCGTCTTGGTACGTGCAAGCACGTTGCGGTTGTTGATGGAGACGGTGGCATAGGGATCAGGAGTACCAGAGAACTTGTCGGGGTTCTTGAGGCCTTGAGCACCGTGGAAGTGGACTTGCAGAACACCGATAGCTTGATCGACAGGGTTGCCCGCAAGCATCTTGGCGATCTCGATGGGGAACACATTGGGGTCGTACATCATCGGGCCCAGGTTAGCGTGGATCTGCTCCATGATGAAAGTCTCCAATCCGGGGATGAAGTTGATGTCGAAACCAAAGGTCTCTCCACCCAAGGGCTTACAGACGTAGTCGATGGTCGGGCGCTCCAAGAATGACATCTCGACCTTCTCGATGTGAGGGAACGGCAGCTGTAGCTTGAACTTCAGGCGCATCAGACCGGAAAAGGCCATGTCTTCTACGATAACATCCAGACCCTTGCTGACAAGACCCTTTCCGATGCGGATCTCCAGGACGATCTTCGGGTTAATCTTGTTCTTGATCTGCCTCGCGGTGAGATCGGCTACGTCGTTGGGCGTGAAGCTGAACTTCCAGTCCATGAGAACAATATCGTCCTGTGTCTTCGGGTATGTCTTGACATGCTCTAGTCGCGGGGGCTTCGTTCCGAGGACGAAAGTCTTCATCTTCAGACTGTCCAAAAACGCCGGGGTCGAGGTCGAGAGAACCTGGTCCACGGTGCCTACGATGGTATCACACAGAACAGGCGCGTAGATGGGCCAGAACTTGACGAGGAAGCTGTTGATCCACTCCAAACTCTCCGTGTCCGTCTCCAGCTTGTTCTTGGCCATCTCACGGTTGAGGTCATCGCGCGCATTGCGGCGCACGCGACGGATTGAGGTGCGATAGTAGGTACCGCAGACGGCCATGAAGATCATGATCCAGCCCAATCCACCGCCGAGGATACCGACGACCCATGAGCTCAAGCATGCGAAGATGATGATGCCCGTATTGTGGTACCAGTCGCCGAAGAACTTGTCCTCTATCCTGCCTTCCAGCCATGTCTGGTGGTCGGCCAGGGAGGCTTCTTCCTCCTCCTTGTTCTCGGAGCCTGGCATGCCGAATCGCGGCGCCCATCCGACCCGATCCCACCGCGCATCGTCGTCGAGTTGTTCGGGCGCGTGGCCATTGGCTTTGGCTTCCTCGGGTGTCTCTATGGCGCCCGCTTTGGTAGGTGAGGGGAGGTCGTATTCGCCCGGGCCGTTGTCGTCGGCATCGGATACGAGGGCCGTCGCGTTCTTGTTGCGCTCGTGGTGGAAGTTTGCGGGGACGCGCGCCCGTGCCTGTGCCCGCTTCTGCTCAGGACTCGCATCGGGGTCGAATTGGAAGGCAGCGCTGCCACCCGCTTGCGCCTGATCAACGAGGGACTTCTCCGCCTGGTTTGCCGTGATGGAGGAATTGGGGTCTTTGGCGGCGTCGAGCAGTCCTTGCTGCTTCAGCTCGGCTTCACGCGATGCGGTAGCCATGTCGGCGTCGGCGATGTGGAGCGGAGGTCCGACCCGCTGACGTTGCGCTGCAGTTGCAAGATGTCGGGCGTGCAATTGAATGCTCGCGGTCGAGAGAAGGGCGAGACTTGGGTGAGGAGCCCCAGGAGGTAAGTGCGGAAGATAGAGCGAGCGGCTGGGAGGTGTTGGGGATCTGGAAACCTGTTGTTTGGCTGGTTAGCTTTCCTTGGTAGACGGCGGCAGCTATGCTTTAGCGATACTGCAGCTGTACGCGGATGGCTGGCACTAACTCGCCGAAGTAATTCCTGGTTCCCGGTGAGAACGGGAGAAAAAAACAAAGGAAAGGCCGAAGGAATGACTATAGGTCAAGGTTCATGAGAAATTGATGAAGAATTGAATCGCACGCGGTCCTACTCGCAATCAGGAGCTCGTGGGAGGTGTTGGTTAGCAGCTCCGCGTCGAGTGATGACTAGCATCCCTCACGGCGATCCCCGAGCTCCCCTGCACAGCCACGCTTATGACATAGCGATCCACGCGTAATCAGCGACAAGAACCATTCCGATGTTTTTCCATTAATCTACTGCCGTCAGCCAGTCGCGCGTCGATTGCAACAACCCCGTCTACACTCCCGTCTATCGTGACACTACCTATATGCAGGGCTCGCATGGCGTTCCATTGATTTAGCTAATCAGTAGCTCAGGGTCCATCCCGCACACTTAGGCCGTGTCAAACGCGCGCCTCCGCACCACAACGAGCAACCGTTACACCTTGTTGATAGCCATTGACCGTAGACATCTATGCGACACGTACATGACGAAGTCCACCACCTCCCCTCCGCCTCCCCTCCGCCTCCCCCACCCACCCATCCATCCCGCACAGCTAGCTGGTGCCAAACGCGCTTCCGCACTATCTTGAGCAACCGTTACACCCCATACAAGTAAGAAACTCGGCAGGTCTCTATAGGCTACACGAAGACAACGCATGTAAATTGAAAGTTATGATGTCCCTGCAGGTTTCCTCTTGTATATACAACATCCCTACCATAACACGTTATACCTAGCAGGCAACGTCGCTAGTTTCCAAGGTTATTTCTAATTTGGGCATCTGGCACGTGAATGCGCTCCACTACCTAGGTACCTCCCGAGGTCTCCTCGCATACTTGAGCCGTGCACCATGAGTAACTGTTACACCGCCCCATCATGTCCGAACTCTCCCTCAACCTTGTACAAAGAAGAAACTGAACAGGTATCTCTGTTCTTACCGCAACTGGTCAGAGCGAAGACTACTGCGATACGTGCATTAAGAAAGAATCATGCTGCCCGCAAGTCGTATGCAGGTGCAGCCACGGGTCCTTAAACCGTGTGTCACACAATGTATTGAATCTGATGCCACGTCTATGTATTACCATCAGTCATGTTACACCACGCGTGCACCATCAGTGTTGCATCCCTCAAGCCCTTCGCGAGCTGAGCATATCCGACCCACCCTACGCCACAGATAATCCAGGCCCCATAATCGAACCCACCAATCCACCCAACTCCATAAACCCCACCACACCATGACAACCCAAATGTCCTAGCCGAAAGCTCAAGTAAAAAGGTTTCGTAGCTCAAAATTCCTTAAGCAGCCTCATGAACTGGCCCCTAACACTCTGACTCCTGCTGCAACAAAAGATCTTAGTAAATGAAATCCCACAACAAAAAGCTTAAGCGACAGGATATTTCCGGCCAGACACCCCGTCCTGCGCCCCAGACACATACCTATGCACGCGGGAATCTCGCACCCGCTCTCTGTCTCGATCTCGATCTCGATCTCGTTCTCTTTCGCGACTGTCTTCTCTGTCTCTGTCCTCGTAGCTGGAGTTACGCTTATCGCGGTCTCTATCTCTGTCCCGGTCTCGGTCGCGGTCCCTGTCTCTATCTCGACTCCGATCATGGCGATCGTCCCATTCGTCTTTGACTCTATCATGACTGCGTGTCCGGGCTGAATCGCGGTCGCGGGTACGCTCGCGCGGGTATTCGACGTCTTCCGAGTGGCGGCGGTGGGAGCGGCTACTACCGCTTCCCATTGCGTATGGGTCCCGGTCGCGATGGTGTCGCTCTCTATCGCGATCGCGTTCTCGTTCGCGCTCACGGATATAGGGTGGTTCGGCATCTCGAGGTGGACTTACAGGGTGTACGGTCTGGGGACCCCATCGCACGCTACTGGATGGGACGGGTCTGTAGCTTGTGCGTGGGGGCATGACGGGTCGTGAGAGGTAGTATTGTTGTTTCTGTGCTTCGCGCTGGGCCTGCGCAACTTGGGTCGCGAAGAGTGGGGATTGAGTTGGTACATAAACGTGTTGTGGAGATGTTGCTGTTGAAGTTCCTTCATACACTCGGACTGGATCGTGTTGGTTTGAGTAACGGCGCGCCTCGTTGTAGGCGGGGAAATACCCCGGCTGCGATATGGGTGGCTCGTGAGATCGATGGGTACGCAGTACAGGATTTTGTCGCCGGGGAGACGGGCGATCTGGATCTGAGTCGGAGTCTGTTGTTGATAACGAGGATTCGCGTCGCGGTGGGTGTGGACGCTTGTGGGCGGAATATCGGGGACCTGGTTGAGGAACAGGCGCAATGGGTGTAGCATCTTCATCTGAGTATCCGTCGCTTCCGTACCCGGCGCGGTCTGGGACAATCCTCTTTCCGGCGATTCTAGTACTCAAAGGATTCAGCATGTGCCTCACCCTTGAGATGATAGCCCCTGGCCTCCCATGGTCATCTCCGGGCCGTGGGGATTGCTTCGAGACATGGCGCATGAAGGTTGGCCGTGGTCTTCCATTCCGATAGAGCGGGTCTTCAAAGTATCGGTACGCGCCGGACTTCTCATCCGCTGAATTACCTTCGCTGTCCGTCGAAGTACGTGGTTTTGGTTCTTCAGCAGCACTGCCCCCATTCAACTCCTCTTCCGCCTCCTTCTTAAGCCTGGCGGCAACGCTCTGATACCACGTCTCCATCGCATCATCCGGCTTCTCTGGGAAGCATTCCTTGGGTAGAATTTTAGGGAAGGTACCGCCCATCTCTAGATCGGGTATGTCATCCAGCTCCACCGCCTTCTGTAAGAAAGGCACATGCTCTTCTGGCCCTAGCAGCAACTGTATCGTCTGCCATGTCACAAAGCCGTCCTTCTTGAGTGCAGGTATGGTAGGACTCGAGTAGCCGTCGTCGTCTGGTGCTGGTTGCAGGCTGTGGAATGCGCCGAGTGACCGATATATGAATGCGACTGATGACGGCGGGGTGTCTGTGAATAGTACGTCGTAGTCGCCCCCAACACTGCGATACCACGCTGCGATTTGCGACGGCGTAAGATCAGGCGAGTCGCTTGATCCGAATTTCCTGCTCTACCGCGGCGCATTAGCTTGACATCTCCCAGGTGAGTTCTGAAAGCTACACTCAACTCACAATGACGTAGGCAATGCCCTTCAACAGGCGATCCAGCAACGGGGTCCCGCATTTATCTTCCTTGAAAAGGTAACCCCAGAAATCGTATGCTTCGCGATGCGCCGCATCCGCTTGCGCTAGGTTTGCGGCGCGTTCGTCCTGGAACTCGTTATGTGGCATAGGTTCGGGTGACATTCTGTCGAGATGTGGGAGCAATCGCTATTAATGGGCTCAGGCATGCAAATCTTCGGCTCGATGCTCGGAGCTGATGCTCGTCAGGTTGCGATCAACCCCGCTGCGTGCGACGCGAGGATGCAGGCGTGTGGAACGCGACAAAACGGCGTCAGGAAGCCACGGCTGCTTATATTAAGTGCTGCTCGCCGCTATCAGCAGGCATCATCGCTATGTAAGATACAGGTGACTGGCCGACTGCGCCTCTGCACTGCGCAGGAACCGGGAGATTGGTGGGGTTGTTGTTCGCGGGTTGGGTTGGCTGCGTGGCTGGTGACATTCTGACATCACCGCGGTAGGGCCGCAAGGCTGAGATGGCGTGAGGCCGCAATCAGGCACCATTTCTTGGAAGTATGTAATGAGCTGCAGATGGGTCAATTCTTTGGGTTGACATGGATCTTCTCCATACTGGAGATTAGCTTACTACTAACCACATCTAACTAGCTTCAAACATATCGTGTGGTGAACTCAAGCAACAACAAATGGATCATTATGGATTGTATTCAAGATGCATTTTGTCTATGATGATACGTAAATCATTGACATGCGTGACTATTACGCCCCATTACCGCCTGAGTCTTTTGCTCAAGTACGTTGCAATGCAGTCATCCCTCGTTACCAGTGGCTAAAGAAGACCTGTATCCTCAAAAAATCTATAAGAACTGTGAAGAAAATGTCGACAACCACTCTAGTGCTCGAGCAGCCTGAGCGAACCCTGGACGACGACGTTCTCGAGGATGGAACCCGGGGGAATGTCGATGGTGGAGCCCTCGGTTGCAACGATGATGACAGTGCCCTTGAGGGTGACACCACGGCCAAGGTTGACGGGACCGGTGATGGTCAGATGGTCAAGCTCGACAATCTTGGGGATGGAGGGGATGCGGGCCTGGAAGCTCGAAACCTTCTTGAAGTCGCTGCCGAGCTTGATCAAGGGAGCAGGGCCGAATCGGTTGGGGTCAATCACCAGCTGGCCGTGCTGCAGTGTGTACAGATCCGACTTGACGAGCATCAGATCAGAGCAGGTCTTGACGGGCAAGAAACGCTTTCGGGGAACGTTGACGCCGTGTGCGTTCTTGAAGTGCTTGATGGCGGCACCGACAGCGGTCTCGAGCTGAAGAACGGAGATGTCGGCCTCGCCCTTCTTGTCGGCAGGGATGGACTTGCCGTTGGGGATGATCTCCATGGCAAGCTCGTTGGCCTCAACAACGCGCTTGATGGCGGCGAGGTTCATCCAGATGTTGTTGGTGTTGAAGTACTTGAACTTCTTGATCGACTTGAACTCGTTGACGTGCTCCTTGGGAACCTGAGCGATTTCAAGCAGACGGACAGAGCCCTCGTAGTCAATGATGGTTCCACCCTTGACGTCGGCCTTGGTCTTGTCTGTCAGCTCCATGATGTACTCGGCCTGGGAGTCGACCATGTGCTGAAGAATACGGAGATCGACAACGGCACCCAAGTTGTCGGCGTTGGAAAGGAATATGTACTCGATACCACGGTCCATGAGCTTGTCAATCATGCCGGTGTTGTAGAGAGACTCGAAAACGTCACCGTGACCAGGGGGGTACCAGTTGGCGATGTCGGACTTGTTCTCCTTGGGAGCGGGCAGAAGCGAGTCCTTGAGAATACGGGGGTATCTTGACTGGTTGAAGGTGAGGATGTCAATGTTGTGGCCCTCGTACTTCTTGATGATGCTGGCAGTGTCGGTGTCGGTGTTGAACGAGTTCATCAGCACGAACGGCACGTTGACATCGTATGTGCGGTTGAGGTACTCGATCTGTCGTACTGACAGGTCCAAGAAGGACATGCCATCACGGACCTCGATGACAGACTTGGGACCAACGCAACCCATGGAGGTACCGAGACCACCGTTGAGCTTGACAACCGCCAACTTGTTCAGGTATTCGACAGCCTCGGTGTTGGCCAGCTCATCGTAGCTGACGACCTGCTCGGCCTTCGGGGGAGCGATGCGGTTCCAGTCAATGGCAGTGCCCTTGGCCTTGTCGTTAAGGTAGCGGCGGAACAGAGCGAAGAAGTTGTCCATCTCAGTCTCGAAGTACTGTAGTGGGTCAGTGTACGCTCAGAATGACGTATTCTCCAAATGCCCCTCCAAACATGCCGATAGCTTGCAGTTGCGGGATTGCCACCGGCAAGTGTATTGAGATGTATGGGTTGCAGATGGTGACAGGAGGAGTGTAGAAGCATTGCGACTGACCTTCTTCTCAGCGGGGTCTGTGACGGTGTCGGCGAGCTTGTTGAGCGCATTGCGCATTTGCGAGGCGGCGACATTGGTGGATGTGTTCTCGAAAGCCTGCAAAGTCGTTGTTAGTTGATTCAAATCGATTTCGAGGTGTTGGAGTTGTTGAGACGGTACGTGTTGTCACCACGACATCACTCCCGCGGGGAGCAGGCGATGCGAATGCGGGGCCAACACTCGAGAGCGACAGCGAACACCAACTCTGATGGATCGCCTGGTCCTCTCGTAGGAAATCTCCTTGACTTCTGGCCGAGCGGCGAATTGCGATCGACCAGCAATCGTGGCCAGCTCAATGCCAGCCCTCCTCGGTCCCCACTACACCCATGTCGAGACAACGGGAAGCGGTGAGGATAGCTGCGTCCGCTCTGCAGCAACAAAACCAATGCAAGCAAGCAGCGCTGGAAAAAGCAAGACGCACGCCGGATAATTGCAGAAACAGAGAGAAAGAGTACTTACCACGTGGGACTGCGACTTGCCGTGATGGCGTTGGGATGAGAAGCCACCCTCGCCGCCCTCAGCAGCGGAGGGCTTCAAGTGAGAAGGAATCGCGCGAGACGCCATTGTGTATGTGTGAGGAGGAAAGAGGTTGTTCCGTGAGGAGAGAGTGGTGTAGGGGACAACAAGTGTTGGGGAGCTGGTCTCCTTAAAGGCAATGGGTCGCGCTTGGCGTTGAACGTGGGGCAAGTCGAGAACAAGCTATGGCCTGGTAACGAGAACAGGCTCGGGGTTTGATGGGGATGGTAAAGAGACGGTGTGAATTTGCCTTTTATACATGCAGGTCATTGCCGCTCAAGTACTAGAAGGGCAGTTACGACCGCAGCATCTCTGCATGGCAACGGCCACGCCACCAATAGTTCCTGCCCACGACGAAGTTTGATACTTGCTTTCACACCATCATCAGCCATGGTGCAGCCATTACACATCCTGTACAATAGCTTGGGCCAGTAGCTGTTTTCACCCAAGCTATTCTGGTATCAATTACAGCCCTCGAGTTGTTTCATCCAGCTTCTCACTCAGCTCTCACTCAGATCTGACCACGTTACTGTATCGTGGCTTCACAACAGTTGCACTTCCAAGTCTTCACAGCATCCCGCGTCTGCCCGAGTCAACAGTGACTATCGAATGGCTGCGCGGCCGCCTATCTGCTCGACCTCACGATGCACAATTGTTGAATAACTTTTCGGAGAGCTATGTCGATAAATTGAAAAGCCCCTCATCTGGCCGCCGCGCTAGCAGGGGGCTGCAGTCAGCTTGATGTCGCCCGCGAGACCGCTCTTCCGACTTGCTCCCCAACAGACTTCCCCGGCTGGGAAAGTTGCATTTTTTTCCACAGTGGCGACTGCGCGATGCAACGCGGAGGCGACTGCAGCGGGGGTTTCGGGTGATCGAGGGTCTTTTGCATCTGCATATCGCGGAAGTGACTTGGGGTGAAAGATAGCGGCTGCAGAAGTGGAAAGTGGCAGTGGCGCAGGTACACGTCTGCATCGCTTGGACCACGTGGGGGATCTTCTGCTACTAAGTCGGTGTATTCACACTACAGCGATGTCCATGCTGCGACAGCCTCAATAACGCCCACCTCCACCACACATGCCCGTGTTGAAACTTTGCAGGACTCTAGTTAGACCATTACTCGAATCCCGACAAGACCCATTGATTGCATTGTGCTCAACAACAAGAATATCATTGGGGTGTACCAATGGCCCAGCCTGGAGGAACTCGCGACACCAGGAACCGAGATGGCAGAAGCTTCTAACAAGCTTAGACGCTTGGCGGTTCCCGACTTCACGCCGTCAGGCTGTAAGACAGGGACAGCTATGGAAGTGGAGACTGAATCGGTACCGGTTGCGCTAATGTGCCTCCCCTAGCACAAGTCAGGAACAGACATCGTTAGTTGTGCCCGTGGCTGGCGTCCGAGAAAACCTGCAGACGTTTCCACAGTCACGGCGACGCTTTGACTCGCTGCGGCAGTTTGCTAGTGACACCACCCCACCCTAGCTCGACCGTACGGGTCGTGTTATCTCGACGGCTGGCGCATCTGCAAAGGGTACCGCATGGGGCTTGCTAATTCTCAGCTTGATCCACGCGTTCTGGTCCGCCTCTTCTGTGAAGAATCTTTGTCTAAGCTCGTCGACCAACCACGCAAGCAGGCTTTCGATGGTTTGGAATGTAGACCCAGATATCAACTGCTTTGGTCAGTCGGTGTGTACGTATACGCCGTGTTATGCATACCTCGAATAAGAAAGTCTCTAGTTGAGGGTATCCCTCCACACGAGAATCAGCCATGTTGTCAACCCAGACATTCAGCACCACGGGCTGCTTCTGCAGCCTCTCATTGGCATTGACGCCAATCAAACACGGGATCCGGACGTTGCGCAGGTACAGTACGTTCGAGCTGGTGCCAGACCCTTCGACGCGCGAGGTGATGTGTCCAGCGCCTTCGCCAAACATACTGCCTTTCAGGTAGCAGACGTCGGTTTCGATCGCGTATACGTCCGTCGAGCCTGCGACATCGCGGACGCATTGAGAGACGGCATTTGATAGAGCGACGGTTGACATCCAGGCCATGGAATCATCTTTAAAGCGTGCTTGTATCGCCTTGCTGAGCGTACCGTAGTGCACAGTGCTGTCATCGACGGAGTCTGTGGAAGAAGCTGACGTGAACTGCTTTCCGAGTGTCAATGTGACACTGATCAAGGCCCGCTGCTTCTTCTCGCGTCCCCAAACATCTTTTCCTGCGTTGACGACGACCTCGAGATTCTGGACCATAATCTTGTCATAGTGTCCACTGGAGGCCACTTCGGCGTCCCACTGGGCCTGACGAACGACCTGGCTCATGACAGAAGTGCGGTTGGCCAGTCTGAAGAACAGTGTTGATTAAAGAACAGAGTGTATCTTGGTGCAGCGAGATGATCGTCTCAAACTTTGGTGACTTGTTCAGGATGTCAGTATGGAGTATCAATATAGTCACATAGCAACTATGTCAGACGACAAGGCGCGTTTAACCAGTATCAAGTTTGCGATTGACAAAATACATGATCCTCTTCGAATTTTCCTCGGTTCCATCACCTGATCCGTGGAATACTTGCGCATGTGGCTAGAGGGCTGAAAGAGGGCGCAGATAGTACTCACCGGGCTGAAAGTGAGTTGAGTGAGGCTCGTGGTGGGGTATATGACGAGCGCCCTCCAGATGCCTGCCGCACGGACGTTCCCGTCAGAGCTCCGCAATCGAACATTCTAGCTACCCATCAAACTATAATTCAGAGCCTGTCCCTCGCACGCGTAGTACCAAAAGATTCGCAGTCACATCACAGAATCAACCACACGCACAATACCTCCACCATGGCCGACGCACTAAAAGCCGAGGGCAACAAGCTCTTCGCAGAGAAGAAGTTCGCCGAGTCCATGTAGGGTCCCCGCAAACGCAGCCTAGCGACGGTTTACTAACAAATCCCAGCGAGAAGTTCTCGCAGGCAATCGAACTCGACCCCCAAAATCACGTCCTCTATTCGAACCGATCCGGCGCATATGCCTCGCTGAAGGACTGGCAAAAGGCACTGGACGATGCGAACAAGGTTACCGAGATTAAGCCAGACTGGGCCAAGGGCTGGGGGCGCAAGGGAACGGCGCTCCACGGCGAAGGTGACTTGGGTATGTACAGTACTCCTAGGAGGGATGACGTCGCTAACGCCCAATAGTGGCAGCCACAGAGGCCTTCGAGGAGGCACTCAAGCTCGACCCAAGCAACGCGCAGGCAAAACAAGGCCTCGATGCCGTCAAGCGCGCAGTCGAAGCCGAGGCGAACGACAGCGGTGTCGGCCTCGGTGGCATGTTCAACGACCCCAACATGATCCAGAAGCTCGCAGCGAATCCCAAGACAGCCTCCCTCCTCGGTGATGCAGAGTTCATGGGCAAGCTCCAGCAGCTACAGAAGAACCCGAACATGGCTGGCCAGTTCATGCAGGACCCCCGCTTCCTCTCCGTCATGAGCGTGCTACTAGGCATCGACATGTCTTTCGGTCAAGGCCCAGGTGCTGGAGGAGCAGGCGATGCAGGCGCAAAGGAGGCCGAGGAGGACGTCGAGATGCCCGATGCGCGACCAGCTCCCGAGCAACCAAAGAAGGCGCCCGAACCCGAACCCGAGCCAGAGCAAGTGGAAGAGACGGAAGAGGACAAGGCTGCGAAGAAGGCAAAGGCCGAAGCGGACGAGCTGAAGAAGAAGGGTACCGAATTCTACAAGAAGCGACAGTTCGACGAGGCTATCGAGAACTACAACAAGGCCTGGGAGACACACAAGGACATTGCATACAAGACCAACCTTGGAGCTGCCAAGTTTGAGAAGGGTGACTACGAGGGCTGCATCCAGGCTTGTGAAGAGGCTGTCGAGTACGGTCGCGAGATCCTCGCCGACTTCAAGATCATCGCCAAGTATGTCATTCCCAATCTTACACCAGTCATTTGCTAACACACGCAGGGCCTTCGCGCGTATCGGTACCGCATACGAGAAGCTGGGCGATCTCGCCAACGCAATCAAATTCTACCAAAAGGCACAAACCGAACACCGCACACCCGAAGTCCTTGCAAAGCTCCGTGCAGCGGAAAAGGCCAAGGCTAAGCAAGAGAAGGAGTCGTACATCAACCCTGAGGAGGCTGAGAAGGCGCGTGAGCTTGGCAATGCCAAGTTCAAGGAGTCCAACTGGCCCGAGGCCGTCGAGGCATACTCCGAGATGATCAAGCGTGCACCAGACGACCCAAGAGGATACTCCAACCGCGCCGCCTGCTTCATCAAGTTGCTAGAGTTCCCATCGGCTGTAGCAGACTGCGACGAGGCGATCAAGCGCGACCCAGACTTCATCCGAGCCTACCTACGGAAAGCCCAAGCCTACTTCACCATGCGCGAGTACAACAAGTGTGTCAACGTATGCGCAGAAGCCATGGAGCACGACAAGGACGGCAAGAACGCACGTGAGATTCAGCAACAAGAGGCCAAGGCTCTGCAAGCACAATACTCAGCACGTGAGGGCGAGACTGAACAACAAACCATGGAGCGTATCCAGCGGGATCCAGAGGTATGTCGCTTCACACCTTGTACATATGTAAACTCTACTAACACACACTCAGATCGTCGGCATCCTCCAAGACCCCGTCATGCAAGCTATCCTTCAGCAGGCCAAGGACGACCCCGCGGCTCTGCAAGAGCATCTCAAGAACCCCAGCATCCGCTCCAAGATTCAGAAGCTGGTGCACGCTGGTGTCATCAGGATGGGACGTTAGAAGCAGTTCCTCTGATGGCACCCGGGTTCTTATGCATGCTCGTGCCGAAATTGATCATTAAGCATGATTTTGCGATCATTCCACACACATATTTTGTATGACTATACGGGAACTTTCTCTTTTTCTCTGCATAGCGTTTAGGTAATGAAATGTCTACGATTTCTCCTGTTCACATTGACTTGCCATGACGAGACGAGTGAGATGAATGAACATGGGTACAGGTGTTGTGGTAAAGTAAGTTTGTTACCTCTAGCCGAAACCCGCCGTATATATCTTCGTTGAGTCTTCATCTTCTCCAATGCGAATCTTCTCACGGATACGTCAAAGAGAACGTATAAGAAACCGTACGCCGATCCCTATACTCAATCCCAACAAATCTACCAGATACTCCAAACTCCCCTCTCCCCTCCATTCCCAATGTCTACATGTTACAACCCACTAATAAAATCCAACAACCGCAACAACGCACCATTCTCAACTCTACACCCCTCGCCCTCCCTCTGCGCCCTCCGCAACCCCTGCGCCAACCACAGCCTAATCGTATCGGGATCGAGGTTGCGGAAGTTCTGCTGGCCTATCATGACGAAGGCTTGGGCGCAGAGCGTTGTGCTTTCACTGGGGGAGGGGGGAGGCTTCGTGGAGCACAATGTGCATTCTAGCGTGTTTGTTGGAGGTGGTGAGGTTGGAGTTGGAGTTGGGGGGTCGTTGCAGCAGGGTGGGGGACCGGTTATCGTTAGGGTTGTTGTGTTGGTTACTGTGAGGTGGGTGTTGAGGGATGGGGCTTGTGTTGACGTTGAGGTTGAAATTGAAGTTGGCGATAGTAGCGAAGCATTCGACTGTGTAGACGATGGCGACGGCAGGTAGAAAGATGATCCGCCCAGGAAGGAAAGGTCGCTCATGTCTGGGACATGCCCGTGGACATCAGGGTAGCTGTCTAGTTGCGGGTCGATGAGCCGATCTGGTTGGATGGATGTGAGTGCTAGCGAATCGGTTTGCTGATCGGATATAGCGGAAACGGGTGGTCTGGGTATATCTTGGGGTATAGGCGCATTTCCTTCTCCTATATATCTTTCTCCTTCTTCAACATTATCGCTGTTGCTGGTATTCTGTCGTTGTTGGCCTTGTCGTTGCTGTTCGCACCCCCCAGCTTTCAAAGCGGCGATTTCCGCTCGCGCCTCTTCAAGCAACTTTTCGGTCTCGGCGAGCTTTTGCTCGAGAGAAGCGACATGATCGCGCTGTCGAGCGCGGTGTCTCCTTTGATTCTCGCGCACGCGGTTCAACGTGTGCTCTGCTGAGACGCGTGACTTGCGGCCGTTGCCGCGAGTCGCTGCAGGTGCGGCATCGGAGGTGTTGTGGTCTGACGCCGATGAGGATGTAGGTGATGTTATCATTGTTGTGAATGCTGAAGAAGGGTTTTTGGTGGGTTGAGGATCTCACGGAAAGTGCTTTAGAGAATTTGTGGAGGATTCGCGCACGGAGATGCTGGGCGGGCTTCGAGAACGTTGAAGCGTGCCTGGGTGGAGGTGAGGCAGCGGGTGTAAGAGCTTGGCGGTGACAAACCTCACGTGAATGGTTTGCGGGGATGCTGAAACGCGAATGCTGTTGCTCCATGTTCGGGGTTGTCAGAACATGAGCAGATGCGAACATTGGGCCGCATGAATAACAGTAGTAATTTCGGTCAGGATGAGATGCACATCTGCTGGGCGACTTTTGAAGTTTGTTTGAAATTACTTTTGACGTTACTGACATGTGTAGGCTATTCCTTGCTGACAACCTTCCACGATTTTGAAATCTGACATGGGAAGATATGTATACCCAAATTCGATAGTTCCTGTAACATCATACCAATCCCCGTAAGAAAAGCTTGATCCGATGATCCATCCAATCTACATCCTTCGGGTTCGCCCCACCGCCCGCAATATGTCCCCAGATACTTGGTACAATCTCTACTGTCGCATTCTCCAGGCTCTTAGCTTCCTTCTCGCTGACATAAGGACGGAAGTACTGATCGTATTCGCACGGCATGAGCAGTACCTTTGCTTTGATGCTTTTGAGTGCGGACTCTAAATCCTCCGCCTTGGTGCACCGAGTGATGTCTCCGCGCTGCCACATGCCCAGCATTACCAGAAGATCGTCACCTGTCCAACCTTCGTAACCCTGAATAGTAGCCACATCATCCCAGTCTCGCAGTTGCTGGAAGCCCATCTCTTTGTAGCATTCTTCGTCGAACCATTCGGCGCTTGTCAGCCACGCTGAATACGCCTTCCCAAAGGCCCTGATGCCCCTCTCGGGACTCTTTGCGCTTTCCAGCGCTGCCTTCGGTCCTTCGAGGAACTGGAAGTTGTGTCTGCTTGTTTTGGCAGAGGAGCATACGATTACGGCGTGTTTGATGAAATCAGGGTGGGCTGTTACCCAATGGTAGGTGATCTGGCCGCCCATTGAAAATCCTAGCATGACATCTACCTCTTTGATACCTAGCTCTTGGGTAAGGAGCTGGTACTGAGCATTGATGCAGTCCATGTACTCAAGGGTGCTGGGGAAGTCCGGCGTGTTTGAGGGGCTGGAAGATTCGCCATTGCCGAGAAGGGCGATGAGGATGATCTTGTGGTTCTTCAGGGCGGCATTGGCATGTGTCAACGTGGTGTCGAGACGGCCTTTGAAGCACGTGTGTACGACTGCTATCTTGCTGTTGTGTGGATTGAGGATCTTGTAGGCCAACTTGAGTTTCGGTACTGTAGCCCCATTGTGGAACTTGAAATCGGAGATCTCGTATGTTTGGAGCGGCTCGGAGCTGGCTTGGGACGACATTCTGTGATGCAATGGAAGAAACGACAGAAGCTATGGAGATGAGGGGGATATGAGGTTTCCCGGGGTACTGTACTGAGGGGTGGCCTTCAGAATGCCGATGCGATGACGATAGTATGGGGCTTTCTTCGTCATTGGCGCATGGCTCTGCCCCACTTGCGGCTCTGAAGACCGTTCGTCGGAAGTCTAATGTGTACTTTATTCATCCATCGGCCAACACCGGCTCTCATGATGCTCGGTGGAAGTATGGAAGCGGAGATATGTCTGATGGAAATGAAGATGGACAATTCCTTCTTCTTGCATCTTGCCCTAGCAGCCAACGGATATATACTGCCCAAGTGTAGAACCGTTCACTACAGGTCTACCGAATTTGCAAGTTTCCTCCTGGGATGTTTGGTGGTTACTGCTTATGGGTTGCGCCACCAACGGCTTATAGTTTGGTAGATGAGCGCTCATCTTAATCCTGCCATGTCGGCGCACCACTGCATATCGGTAAAGGCCATGTGGCCAATAGCGGACGACCAAGGCCGCTAGCGTCTGAAGTAAGCACCGGTTGTTCGTGTTGCATCGCGAGATGCGCTCCAGAGAGAAGTATTCGAAGCGTTGTCTTGAGGCGTTGTCAAAGGCACAATCCTTCCGCCTGGAATTCTTGTGGCCATGTTGTTCGTTCGTGAAAGCGGAACGTCAAGGCTTCCGTTCCGAGTATATTTAGACGTCGGCCAGGTGGCACAGCCGAGGCTTGCGGTACGCTAAGCAACCGCTACCCCTGTCGCGCCTTATCAACTCCAGTGTTGTTTCGGGCATAGCCCATCCTGTGGTCTTCCCCTTTGGGAGACACTCAATAGCCTTGCAAGCGAGGTCTTCTCTGTCTCGTTGAGCAGTTGGAGTCTGTTGTTGTTGTCGCCATGTTCCTCAGGGGTTGTCGAGGTGCGTACATGAAGAGGAGAGTGAAACACATGCCACGCACGTCATGACGATCTTGACAAGCTGGGGCCAGGATCTACGTACATAGAGTAAGACGTTGGGCATAGCAGGGCAGTGCTGGTGGTGAGGTGACAATGGAAAGACACATCGAAAAGTCATTGTCGATGCGCCGGATACAACAAGGTCAATATTTGAGCCGCACACAGACTGCAGGCGCTGCCGCCAAGGGAATTATATACGACCGCATGTAGTAACTGGGTGAATGTAGGACCGAGTGCGCGGCGCACAGACGGGATCTGGTGGGCTGAATGTGGGGTGTGTCGACGTTGGCGCTGCGAACACGAGACATCTGCAGACGGCCGTTTCCAAGCATAGCCGTAGCCGTCAAGCGACGCAGAATCGCAATTTCGCTGTACGGCTTTACGCAAATCTTTGCTCGTGTAGAGAAAGCCCGAGGCAGCAGACGCGAAAGGAGTTTAGGATACCGCTGCAGGCTTGCAACGATAAGCGGGCGGCGCGCAATTAGCTTCGACCCTGGGCAATTTAGCTGATAAACTACTCCGCAACTACAGCGGCGGTTCCACGACGTTGTTGGGTCCTGGCTTGGTCTGCATTTCGTGGCTTCCCTCCCATCTGCCTTTCTTTTCACCTGTATATACCTGACGGCGGCATTGGTTCTTCGCATCAGGCAGTTTCATGTGGCCGGACCCTGTTAGAGAAGTGACAGACTCTCGGAACACTTTGGCCAGCCCGTCGCCGCCGCCAATAATCAATTGAGCCCAAGGGACGGCAAACACGACACACGCAGCCTCGACGCCAGGCACGCGATCACCCCGACGCGCCTCACCCGCCATTCACGGCGTGCATTTCCACCACCCACGACCCCTCCCACCACCAGTGATAGCACCAGTCTTGGTCTGCGGGCAGCACCATGGTGGACGCACAGGATGCCGGGAGTAAGCTCTTCTCCAAGAGCCGCTGGAAGACCAAGATTTTCGAAAAGACCAACGAACTCGCCGAAAAGCAGAAGACGAAGCCGCCCTCGGACGACCACGAAATCAACGACTTCCTCAAGCCCTCGACCGACCGCGCCGCCCAGCAGCAAAAGGACGCCGCTGCCGCCGCCTCAGCTTTCCTCCGACCCCGCATAGACGTTGCGAGCGCCCAGCGATGGCCCGGCGCACAGACGATCCTGAACAGCGCAGCTGCTGCCGGAAAGAGCCCAGGGCCCGGCGGTCTGAAGACGGGCACGCGCAAGAAGGGCTTCACCGTGAGCTTTGTGCGCACAGTTCCTGAAGTCATAGGCCATGGCGGTGACGAGTGCGAGGACCCCGTTGTGGAAGTCGCGAAGAACAAAAAGGCAGCGACGATCCCGGAACCGGAGAAGGTGCAATCTCAGACGCCGCAGGACGATGCAAATCTGGGAGCGCGCAGCAATGGCATAGGCAGGACCCCCTCGCAGACTGAGTACAGGACAAACCTCACGAGAACGCGCACGAACCCCGGCGAGCTATCCCCACCACTCGGCCAGAAGATGCAGATGGGCCAGATCAACACCCACGCTACGCAACTGCCACCCACACCACCGCGCTACATGGGATCTATGGGCTTGGGAGATCGACCAAAGGGCCTCACCAGGGCGCCCACTGGCTTTGACGGAATACCAGAGCCCATATCAATCCCTCCCGGAAGGCGACCTAGCACCAGCGAGGACTCTGTGTATTCCCAGGATTCGGACAATCTCTCACCTGTCATGTCGAGGAATATGTCAGTACGCGAACCCACTATCCAAGAAGAGGACGACTTCCAACCAAAGCCGCTCAAGCGTACGCAGACTGGCTTCAGTACCCTGGGTGACGACGATTTGCCCTCGCCGGTGCACGCGATACCTTCAGTACCCAAGATGCCAGAAAGGCATTTGGCTGAGCAGGAAGATGACGGGCCGAGTTCGTTCGCTGCGAGAGTGAAACAGAAGATGCGATCCGAAGAGGGCAGAACATTGCACGAGGCGTCACAGCGGGCAGCCTCAGGTCAAAGGCGAGACTCCGAGACGAGCTCACAGCAGTCCCTCGTAGGCACACCTCCGTCCTCATATGCTACACCGGCCGCAGCCAGGACACCTCTAGAGACACCACAGTCGGATTCCAGGGGATCTCCTCGGATGAGACTGGACACCGAGGACCCTGAACGATCGAGAGCCCGTGGGCCCTCCCCAGGACGGCCGGGAGCGCAATCACCACCATCCGCGTCTAGATCGCAATATGTCGCATTTTCCCCTTCACAGACACGCGCCTCCCCTGCTGCACGGTCGGATCCTTTTATCAATACCAACGTACAACGAATTCCGTCGATCAAAGAGAACGCTCTTTTCGGGGCCCTTGACGACAGCCCAAATCTCCCAACTCCGCCCCAGCTTCCCCCGAGTACATCTTATTTCTCGTCCGCTCAACCTCAACTGCAACCTTCTTCACTTCCCCAGCCTCTCGCCATCTCAGGACCTCCCAGCCAGTTGCCGTCACGAAACGCATCTGGTGCCAGTACCAGCGCCAAACCCGCTGCTCCTCTCGCTCGTTCCGACACGAGATCTGCGAATGATTCCGCATACCGGGACTTTGCCGAGCGCATCACGCACATGAGAGGCATCTTTCAGCTGACAGCTCAGCTCGGAGGCAACCTCAATAGTCACTCGCCGATGCAATGGCTCAGGGTTGCTACTTGGTGGTTCTTGAAAGGACGTACTGGGATGGAGAACCTGATCAGGAGTCAACCCAAGTCTGCCGAACCGATACAAGAACGACTGGCTCAACCGCATGTCGACCTAGCCAAAGTGTGGTGGATCATTTCTGAAGTCCTTCCGAACCATCCCAGTTTACAGGGTTATGGCAACGCGTCCCCTGATGCGGGAGTCGACATGGCAAGACAAGCCGGAGACCCTGCGAGTGCGGAGGTGTTTGATATACAGAATGCGATTACCCACTACCTGAAATTGCTTGTTGGGTCGATGAAGAAGCATCAAAGCATGCCTCCAACGCAAGCTCTTATCCAGGGACAAGACCAGAAGATATGGGAGGAGTATCCGACATTCCCCGCAGATGCAGCGAGTGTGCTAACCTCCGGGCTCCCTGCTCCTAACGGCAGCCAGTTTAGTCTATCCCAGTACATACCCCTTTCCGACACCAAGACCGACTTCTGCTACTTCCGCATGTTCGTCAAAGCCTCGGTCTCGACCGACGACCCTGCGACCGACCGCGTTCCGATGGATGCTGTTATTTCTGTCATGCGGTCTAAGGACGAGTATCAAGTCAAGTTGGCCATCTGCAGCCAAAACAGCCTCATCAACCTTCTGGTTGGCTCAGGATCAGTACTTGGCTGGAAAGATGTCAACTGGAAGCAGCAGGTTTCACAACTCACTGTTCAATTGAAGCACGGATTCGTTCTGACACTTGCGCTGCACGAAAGTGACTTCCGTAGTCTCTGGTCTATTGTCAACCACACGAACCGAGTCGAGTCAGACCTACGAGAACGGAGAGACGAGCGCTTTGCTTGCAAATTGTACCTCCAGGAGGCGAGCTACCGGGATCCTGCAAATCCAGCAGCATGGCCAGGCGATCGAATTCAAGGCTGCAAGCTGATGGTGTTCCAAAGGATCGAACGAAGTAGTGAAGGTACAGGAAAGCGGAAATTGCATCGAGGCTACCGTATGGTTCTGGTCACGCCGCAGCAAACTAAGCAAGTCAGCTTGATCAACCATGAGCTCGGAACAAAGCAGGAACCCATGAACTTCGAATATGTCACCGAAGCTAACCAGGCTCCGGCGTTGAGACTGCGATTCCGTGAAGAGAGTGCGGATAAGAAGCTGAGGACATGTGCAGCTCACCTCGTCTTCCAGAGTGGCAGGGATCGGAACGACCTTTTTGGCACATTCACGTCCATGAATGTCGCAGAAGGCGAGACTACCTTCGCTCAAGTCGCACTGAAAGCATTCCACATTGAGAGTGCGGACCAGTCAGAGGGCTTTACTTCGCAGGGTAGTCGCGTGCTGGAAAAGCTGCAGTGGGTGGAAGCCAAGGTTATGAACCTGGATCCAGAAGCTGCAGGATTAGAATCAGCACCCACTGTCAAGAGTGAGAGTTTGAGGATCATGTGTCGGCACACAGCCGGTATCATCTCTGACCGCATGAACTTGGGTAAGTTGAATCTTCTCGGATGAAAGACGCGATACTAACGACTTCCAGGATCTGGCGAACTTCTAGTCCGCCTCCCAGTCGACGGAGCCGCCGAACTCACACTCCTCCGCGAAGCTCAACAAGACATGGCTGTAGCTGTCGACAGCAGTCGAACCGACCCTGCCGTCCCCGACGAACTAGCCAAGCTCCTGAAGACACTCACAAGCGCTTCCACGATTCGAAGACTGACCTTCAACTCCTTCAACGATCTACACACCTTCCAGCTAGCTGTCACCGGCTTCCACGTGAAATTTGACGGGTATGTCTATTCTCCTCACCGTGTTTTTTTATATCTAGCTAACACTATCTCAGTCTCGCAAACTCCTTCTCCATCTCCCGCCGACGCATGGTCGTCCCCATCTATAAGCAATGGACCGCCACGCGAATCCGCCTGCAAATCGTCGAACAAGACAACATCATCCAACTCCTCGCTTTCTTCGAAGACTTCTCCCACGCCGACGCCATGAACTTCCAACTCCGCCTCACCGACACGTTCCAAAAGACTGACAAGAACGGTCAGTTTGGTCTCAAGCTTGTCGATGCGAAGTTCGCTCTTCCGGTCGATGAACGCAGGGGCGAGGGCAAGATCCAGAAGGCTGAGGGCAGACTTACGGGTTGGTCTGGCACGAAGAGGCGGTTCGTCTGTTTAGATGAGATTGAGTATCCGGGCGAGCATGATGATATTCTCATCATGTTTGATTCTGCTGAGAGTAAGTCATCCTCGCATCATCTATGCTTTATTGGAAAGCTAACATTATGACAGCACGCGATACTTTCGCCGAAGCACTACCCGCTGCGACCATGGAGCGCAAGTTCACTGTTCGAAGGAAGATATAAACGTCCCTTCCCCTCCCTTCCCCTCCCTTCCCAGCTTGCTGGTCTAGGAAGACTAGCTGGCTTGCATAACCACCACCACCATCCTTCACATACCACGGATGGACATTTTCCTTTGTTACCACCTACCACCAGGCGCGAAGCTCGCTTCTCGATTTCCTTCCTCTTCTCTCTTCTACTCCACACCCTTCTGGACAAAGAAGACAGGCGCTTCTCCTTCACCCTTTTCTTGTTTTGGCGTTTCGGAGCAAACTGTGAAACGAGATATCACTATTGGCATGTAGGGGATCACGGGGTGTTGGCTTGTTAGGACTTTCTAAGCATTGTTGGCATATGTTTGTTAGCGGTTGTTTCGATATATATACCAGAGTGTGTTCGCTGTCAAATACAGATGTCTGAAATGAAGAAGCAGATTTATTCGGTTGGATATCTCGACTGGACAGTTGCTTGATGCTGAGCTGGTGAATGTGTGAAGTATGTATTACGTGTATAGATAGTATGCTATACAGATGCAGCGACTGAGCTGTTTCCTAAATTGCTCTCACGCTCACATCCGCTTCCCAAACTGAAATGCAAGCCAACTGAATAAAAAAATGAAACAGCAAAACCCCATGCCCTAGTCCCAAACCTATCCAGGTATATAGCCAAAAATGCAAAACAAGTCGTGACGTCGTAAAAGGAAGAGAAAGGGTGATATGCAATATATATGTGTGCTAGGACCAAAAGAATAATGGGGAATCCAACTACTCGCAGAAAACAAAAAAGGGTGAGACAGAAACGCCGTTTCCTCTCCCTGCTCGCAAATCAAAAGATGTCAAAAAGGAAGAAGAAGGTATCACACCGACCCCGTACCAACAGGATCAACATAATACCTACTCCCAATACTCCTGCGAATCTTCTCGCGCCTCTTCTCCGTCCGCCGCTCCCTCAGTTTCTCTTTGACACCTGAAATACCAATGTATTGGACGTGGTATTTCTTTAGACCGGGCAGACTCTTGCCCTGGCGCCAGGACCCCCTACCACGCCGACTCTGTTCGTACTCGATGGACACGGTGGAGACGTTATCGGGTAGGGAATTCGTGCGGCGGAGGTCGTGGCTTGAGCGGCGTTTAGATATGCCGCCGCTGCGGTGGCGGCCGAGTGGTGCGGTGGGGGCTTGGATGATGACTTTGTCCGGGGAGGCGAGATGGCGGGCTGTACGGGGTGTGCGGAAGTGAGGAGGCAGGGTGATGTGGTGGCGGCGTTTATTCGTGCCAGCGCGTTCGAGACCCATGGAGTTGCCGATTAGGAAGCCGCCGCTGCCGCGGAAACCACCTTTGAGCTTGTTGCTGATGGTGCTGGCGCGGCGGGGGCGCGAGGGTAAGGGTTCTGGCTCTGGGTCTTCGATGTCGCTTGTGTCGCCGCCGGAAGGGAGACCGCTGTCTTCGTCCGAGTCGTCTTCTGAGTCGCCGTCTTCGAATCCGTCCCAGAAGCCGCGGGGGCGCCAGAAGGGGTGGAGGGTGCCGTCTTCTTCGTTTACGCTGGGGACGGAGGGGTTGCGGTGGATGTGCTGCTTGAATGGGTCGCTGGCGTACCGTGTTCGGTTGTTGGAGGCGCGACCGAAGAGGGGGGTGATGAGGTTGTCCGAGTATCGCCGCGCTCGCTGGAGAACAGATAGTCGGCGCTGGGGGTGCGAATCAGAGCGCTCCGGTGGTCCTGGTGGCGGAGGTACCAGTTGGTTCTCGAGTTCTTCCATGGGCGTGGGAGGGATGAACTTGATGATGGGTGGCTCTGGTGGGTCTCGGGGGTTCTTGAGAGGCGATTCTACACCATCAGGCTGAGGTAGGTCGAACTGTGTTGGGGGTGTCGAGGGCTCGAAAGTCAGAGTGGGCTGGGGGTAGGGCTCGTCAACCTCCTCGCGAGCTTGCTGAAGTGCCTCAGGTGCCTCTACGAACGGCGGACTGGGTGTACTCCGCACCTCACGGTCGTCCTGCGGTGTGAGATAGGTGTTGCCAGTTATTTGACGCTGCTCTGGCAACAGTGAATTCCCGCGTGACTGCTGGACAACGAGCAGGGAGTGGTTGTTGTGGGGGTAGATGCTCACAGCAGTCGCCTCGGTGACTTCAACCGTGTCGGAGAACTGGGAGAATGGCGTCGATTGAGAGTATAGGTGCCGAGCATTGGCGTGCTCCTCAGTCCGCGAAGCAGACCGAGAAGCGGACTGGTCGAAACTGACGCGCCCATGGTCTCCAGAATCAGGACGCGATGCGTTGCTGCGGCGCTTCACCTCGTCCGTCGATGTACGATCCTTCAAGATGGGACGTACTGCCATCTCTGGAGATAGAGATGCTCGCTTTGCCCATGAGACCGGCCTGGGGCCCTGCCGCAGATGAGGTGAAGTGTCTTTTAGCGGTGAAAACTTCTCCAGGTTCTCAGATGTGGCAGGGTTCTGCTTAGAGTCAACAAGAGTAGCTGACTCTGCAGTCTCACGAGCCGCAAGTAGTTGACGGACTCTATCCGTCAGCGCAGATGGCACACGAGTCTCTTCAACAGGATGACTCGCACCCATGAAGACATCGCGTTCGGCTGGCCCATCTACGCCCTGATCGGGAAGATTGGGCAGTGTGTTCTCGAGATTCGCCGGCAGCTTCACATCGGTAACCACTTGTGACTGTCTTCTGTTTTTGCGCGATGTGGGTGACGTCCGACGTGGCTTTGGCGATAGTGTCGGCGACGGTGCTCGAACAGGTGGTGAGGGTGCTGGCACAGGAGGTGATGGTGCTCGTACAGACATCCGTTTGACGGGATCCTCCATCGGTGCAGGACTTTCGGAGGGCCGCAGCTCTGTAAAGTTCCTTGGCTTCGAAGACAGCGTTCGCCTGGTGGCTTCGGGCGCAGAGTTGACTCGCTTGTGGTAGCTACCGCCTGATCGCGCGACTGTGCTGTGTCGACTGACTATGTCCGCCGCAGGCTGCAGTACATTTCTTATCGATTCCTGATGGGCTAGGGTATGCGCCGAGCTATCGATAGTCCTCTGTCGCAACGACAGCGACGGGGACATGATGCGCGATGAACCGACATCCGAATTGGTGCTGAACCTCGCACTCCTGTCGGCGATGTTCGTCCTCTTGTGCACCAGGCGATGGGGCGGCATGTCGTCGTACTGCGAGATCATTGAGTTGCGGTTTGAGTGGGTCTCAGAGCCGAGATTCGCAGGTGAACTGTAGTCTCTCCTGTATGCCATGTTCCGCCCAGAGTGTCGCAGTGTTGGGTTTCGTCGCGGTGGAGTGAGGATAACGTGCGCCGACACGACCGTCGAGGCCACTGAGGCTGTGGAGAGTCGCTTGTTGGTATTGTCGCGCTGCCTCTCGCCCGACATGCCTCTGCCCTCCGAGGGCCAGCCAATTGAATGCGCAAAGTTCTCGATGGAGGGCGTGACGGGACTGTTGTGGCTGGCTTCGACGCGTTCGCGCAGACTGGAAGCGCGTCGGGCTCGGGTGCTTGGGGTCGGCGAGGCGGCTTCGACGATGGTGACGGCGGGCGCGGGTTCTTCGACGGCCTTTGCGACGGGTGACGGGATACGCGCTGGAGCGGATGACTTGCGAGGCGTGCTGGAGGGCGTTCTGCGTTTTCTGCGAACCGTTACGTTCCGCATGAGGTCTGTGTTCCACTCCCGATCTGGGATATCCTCGACCACCTGGGATCCCTTGTCCTCCTCAGCACCGACCGTTGAGTCCACCAGTTCAGTAGTGGGGAAGTACGGGCCTTGCTTGTTTGTGGGCGTGACATCATGCTGGTCGTGCTCGAAAGCCAGGCCCAGTCCGCGGTCTTCCTCGACAGTGCTCAGCCTATCGTTGGCAGGTGTTGCGGCTCTGCTGTCTTCGCGGTCCGAGGAAAAAGGGTCCTCTCTGGCGGTCTGGAAGGAATCCGCGCGCGAAGAGGGATATGTGTATATCGGCGGCCGTTCGAGCGTCGCAGTCGTGCCATTGGTGCCGTTGGAGGCGTTGGTTCGCGGTGGACTGGGATCGGGCGTGGGAGGACTGCGCGCATTGACGGGCGTGCTGAGAGACGATTTCTGCGATATAATCGAGTTCCTTACGCTGTCGGCATGTAGCGGTTGCTCGGGCATCTGTGCAGTTCTTCCGTCCTGGGAAGCTGTGGGTGGAGTCGGCGGGAGGCCGCTATCAGCTCCCGGCAATGCGCCTGGAGACTGGAGCGGTGTATTGTGCTCGCTGCCGGCTATCGAATCCGTGTCGTCGGTCGCCTGTGTGGTATAGGAATAGTCGCGCTTAAGGGGCGCTGCAGCTCTCGAGTAGGTGCGGTAGTCGTCGCTACGGCGCGGCAGGTGTTTCGGTTGGCGGAGATTCGGCGAGGCCTTGAAGGATGATTCGAGCATGGCATAGACGTCGGACTGAGGTTGTGACATGGTGGCCAGGCGCCTCTCCGTGAAGGCGCACTCGAAACTCTATCCCCGTCTGCCGTCCCTATCGCTGCTGGCCCGTGTACCGGTGCAAGGTGGCTCTTCCTGCGGTTAAGAAGAAGCCATGACCCGCGAGCGCAAGACAGCAGTGTTCTTCTACATGCGACGCTGATGTCGCTATCCACCGGTCGCAGCGCTCAAGAGGTATGCAGGCTGCCGTGGGCGCAGGGCGGTGGGTAGTGACGCAGGTAGCCTCGGGATTGCAGTGCCAAGAGAACCGTTCACGATGCGATTAAGCGGGCGCACGATGGAGACTCGACTGTCACGATATTTTAGGGCGGCCTCGGATCCAGCGAACAAGATACGGCGGTGCGATAGGGCGAGGGCAGCGAATTTGGAGACGGGAGGGTGGTGTGCGGAAGGAGCAGGTCACTGCGCAATAATCGATGCGCGCCGAATTGGTGGCTTTCCAAGCTTCGGGCGACGGCGAGGTAGCGGCTTGGGGTCCAAATGGTCTAAAGAATCTCTCTCCTGGAGCGGTCCTTGGAAAATCGGGAAGATGCCGTGGTGGCGACTATCTATCGAGAAAAGCAACAATTATCACTACGGGCATTACTATGGGAAGGCGCTGTGGTTGGAGACGGCCGTAGCAGCTACTAATGCTTCACCATGAGCTCATTCGCTCCATCGCAGGGTTAAGTCTCCGATCCCACCAGTCATCCCCACGGAACACAACGCTTTTCTGCACTACACCTCCTCTCGTCCCAGCCTGCGTCTACGGCAGGCAACCCCTCTTTCCGTGCACCACGTATGTGACGGTACTCCCCGGCCTGCATCGACTCGCGATCATGTGCCAAAGTACCTTTGTACCTTTTACTAGAGCGTGGCTAGCCGGCATTACAGTCCAGGCCCCTACTAGAGGGATCCAGACAGCCTCAACTATTTAGCTCTTATTCCAATTGCACAGGTTCCAGATGCCTAAGCCACAGCACAAGTCTCGGTCACAGCCGTTGGACTATCTCCCGAGATCGGGTCCTCCCAGCGCACAGATTCTTCCTAGACACCACAGTACATCTGCCGTGCCACGCCACGTCAAGTGCCCATCGCGACTAATACATCGACTCATCAAGTCGGGAAAAACTCGACCAAAGCTGACAATGAGACATCAGACATCTTCATATCGAAGTAGAAGCATATGCGTGACGTCATCAACCTCTGATGGCATCTTTACGTGCGATGCTCCAAACAGTGGAGTCTAGAGAAACCGCAAGATAAAAGATGAACACAACCAGAACGATGCATTCTCACAGTAACACAGAACTTCCTGTAAACCATAGCAAATAATGACATCTGACGACAAAATGCACGCCATCGCAGTCACCGAATATGGCCCCATCACAAACCTGCAATCCATTGCCGTCTCCAAACCTTCTTCTCCTCAAGGCCACGACATCCTCGTCCGCCTCCGCGCCTGCTCCGTCAACCCCGTCGACACAAAAGTCCGCGCCGGCACCTACGATGACTACCCAGATTACTTTTCACGCACGCCTGCACTCCCGCAAATCCTCGGTTTCGACGGCGCCGGCATAATCGAAAGCGTCGGATCTTCCGTCCAGAATTTCAAACCCGGCGACGAAGTCTACTACGCCGGTTCCCCAATCCGTCAAGGCAGCAATGCCGAGTACCAATTAGTCGATTCGCGAGCCGTGGCGCTCAAGCCAAAGAGTTTGGGTTGGGGAGAGGCTGCTGCTATGCCGTTGACGTGGATCACGGCTTACGAAGCGCTAGTCGAGCGGATGGAGATACGAAAGGGTGAAAAGGCTGGCATCTTGATCATCAACGGCGCAGGAGGTGTAGGCAGTGTGGCGAGTCAGATTGCGCGTCGGGTACTCGATCTACCCGTTGTAGTCACCACGGCGTCTAGAGAAGAGACAATCGCTTTCTCAAAAGACGTAGGAGGTGCTACACATACGATCAACCACCATAACGACCTCGCGGAAGAAGTGGTGAAGCTGAAGCTGGATGTACCGATCAAATACATCTTCATTACGCACACACCCACGTCCGGCTACCTCGCACCCGCCGCCAAAATCTGCGCTCCTTTCGGAAAAGTCTGCTCTATTGTTCAAGACAAAGAAATGCCCATGTACGGCACGGAGTTCATGGCAAAGAGTCTGACGTTTGTGTGGGCGTTGCTGGGCACGAAACCGTACTATGGTGTTGATGTTGAAAGTCATGGGCGGATACTGGAGGAGTTGGCGGGGTTGCTGGATCAAGGGATTGTGAGGTGTCATTGTAGACAGAGGTTGAAGATGGACGAGGAAGGGGTTAGAGAGGCGCATGGGATTATTGAGGGGGGAAAAGCTGTGGGGAAGGTTGTGCTTGAGTTTTGAGTAGGTTTTGATGAAGATTTACGGATGCTGTCGTGCATCCGCCAGGAGATGATCTTATACCTTTTTTTAGGTATCGTTGGAATTGTAGACATCTCGGCTCGCTGTAGGTGGGTGAGGGAGGAGGTGGAAAGGAGTATGTTGTGATTCTGAGTGAGGAATGGAGATAGAGAGAGAAGATTTGGAGAGTGCGAGCAGGCAAGCTATACTATGTTTCGCGTGCTACAAGGTGTTCTGGTCTCCCGTAGACCAGTGGCTTCGTGGTTCTCGTAGTGCAGGCGCCCGGTAGTATGAGGCGAGCTACTCACGATCTGCGAGCTTGTGAGGTGTGATAGTACTAGGAAGTTCCTGGTAGCTAGAGTTGAGGGCCGGGTACACGAAGAACATTGAAGTGGAGAGCCCGAAGCATGCGCAGGCGCGGTCGGCCATGGGTAGGCCCGCTTCAAAAGACGCCGTGTAGATCGGATGCGTCGTGGCTGTTCTACCGGAGCGGCGAGACGATGTGGTCACGTATTTGTCAAGCACAGGCAATATAGTCTGTAGATGGATTAGTCCAGGCCAATGTATGTCGTAGTAGTTGTGCACTTACAGTGATCAAGTCGAAGCCCGACCTACCCCACACAGAGGTAAGCCGGTGTGCTAGTATTGCGAGACAGCTCTGAATGGCGAGCGCAGCAGATGCTGAGCTTCTTGAACCATACCCTTCTGTTCTCCGTGGTACGTACGAGAGCATCTTTAACCAACCAAGCGGCTTGATTGTCATTTCCGCCTAAGAATTACTCGTCGTCCATATCGTCTCCGTCACGTCCAGGACTCCTGCTCCTGGCCCTTCCAGCCCCGCGTCCGCTTTGGCGCCTGTCGTGGTCGCGCGCCCGTCCTTTGCTGGCTGGCGGTGGTCGTACAAAGGCGAAGTCGACGGTAACCTTTTGCTCGAGGAGCTCTTCGCCGTTGGCGCCCTTGATAGCGGCGTTCGCTTCTTCCAGAGTGGCATACTCGATGAGCACGTAGCCCTGTGTGGTGTCAGTCCTCCGTCGCTCTTTCCCTCCTCGTCATAACCACCCATTTCAGGCGCATACCTTGACGTAACCCGTCCTCCTGTCCAAGTTCATGTGCAGATTCTTGATCGTACCGAACTCGCCAAACATGTCCTGGAGATCCTCCTCGGTACATTCCTCGTGCACATTGGTGACAATGATGATCCAGCCTTCGATGGAGCGCACAGCTGTCGCGCCGGCCTGGGTGCGCGCGTCGTTGCTGTCGGTCGGCTTGGCGTCAGTCGCGACGTCGGGCTGGTCAATGTCCATGGTTTCTGTGGTGTCGGCCATGGCTGCGGAATGTAATTGGTCGGTGAGTGGTGTGGAGTGGATATCGTGGTGAGGGCGGTGTTGAGCTCTCGGTGTCGCCAAATGTTTCCGTAGTCGAGGCGGTTCGCGCTAGTGGAAGAGCGGCTCCATCCCAAGGTACGCGACCCAAGTGCGCTCTCTCTCTCAACGCGCCTGCCCTGTGTCTGGCCCCAAGTCCGACGCTTACATGCAGTACCTGCTTCCTGCATACATCATGGCTGACGACCCCACCCCTCACGGCACAGTCGGAAAGAAGCAGATAAAAGGGCCACCGTCCAGCCATTCTTCTCTAGCAGTGAGCTAGGTCCAGCTACACCCCCGCCGACGTCACTCAATTGTTATATGACACGCCCTTGACCCGCGCCTTTCATCATGCTCCAGTTTCTCGACAATCTCGTACACTACGCCGATCCGACGCTCCCGTCTTTCTCCTCCCTCACATACTTGTACATTGTCATCCTAGGCTGCTCGCTTTTGATATCTTTCCGTTCGCGACACGAAGAGGAGAACCTCAACTAACATCATGTCCAAGTTCACAAATGTATGTCCAGTTCTTCATGTAATTCCTAACAAAACTGATTATGTTAGATCGCCATGATCGGATGCGGAAGCATGGGCGGTGGAATGGCCCTGCTTTTCGCCGAGGACGGTGTCAATGTTTCGCTTTCAGACCCTTCAGAGCAGGCGATGGATGCAGTCATTGAGAAGGCTGAGAAGCAAGGCTACAACGGCAAGGTTCAAAAATTCAATGGTAGGCGGAATCCTGGGACGGTGATGCACACCAAGACTAATGCAGTAACAGACTACGATTCCCTCTGCAAGTCACTCTCCACACCACGCTTACTGGTCTTCTCTCTCCCACATGGCGGCGTCGGCGACAAAGTTCTTGAAGGTCTGGAGCCACATCTCGCCCGCGACGACATCATCCTAGACTGCGGAAACGAACACTTCCAGAACACCGAGCGGCGACAGGAGAAGTGCAAGGGCACTGGCATCCGGTACATTGGCTGCGGTGTAAGTGGCGGATACCAGGCAGCGAGAGCCGGACCTTCCATGTGTCCTGGCGGTGACATCTCTGCGCTCAAAGAAGTCCTTCCGTTGCTGGAGAAGGTCGCAGCCAAAGACAAAGACGAGAAACCTTGCGTGGGTGTCATCGGCAAGGGTGGAGCAGGACATTACGTGAAGATGATGCACAACGGTATCGAGCATGGCATGATGAGCGCTATCTGTGAGGCCTGGGGCATCATGCGAAAGATGGGTATGGACTATGAGGAGATTGGCGATGTTCTTTCTAAGTGGAACTCAGAAGGCGAGCTGGTATGTTCACAACTCAAGACATTATGAATTTACTGAACTGACTTGCGAATAGCGCGGCACTTTCCTCGTTTCCATCGGCGCAGATCTATCCCACAAACGCGACTCGAGCGATAAGCCCAACCAAGCAAACCAGAAAGATACCCAATTACCTCCTCTTGTCATTTCGGAAGTCCTCGACAAGGTGGTGCAGGATGTGACGGGTGAAGAAGGTACTGGTGTCTGGAGCAACACAGAAGCCATCGAGCGTCACGTCCCAGCGTTCACTCTCAATATTTCGCATGCGTTCCGCCTCGCATCCGCTTTCCGCGGTGATCGTGAGCAAGCCAGCAAAGCCGCCGATGGAGGCTTCCCTCCTAGTCAACTGAACATCACGGACAAGAAGGCTTTCCTCGAAGATCTCAGAAAGGCAACATATGCGTCATGCCTCGCGAGCTACATCCAAGGCATGAATGTCATTGCCAAAGCAGACCAAGAGAACAAATGGGAAATTGACTACTCGCAAGTTTGGCAGATCTGGCGCGGAGGATGTATTATCCAAGCAGACTACATCTCCGATGAGATCCTTGCGCCGATCCTCAAATCCAACCCATCTCCGGATAAGCTGAACCTAAACTTCTCGACTCGCGTGGCCAAAGACGTCAAGAACTGTTTCCCTGCACTTCGTCGCATAGTCGCCAAGGCTGTGGAAACCGACCAAGTTGCACCTGCCATCAGTGCTACCCTGGAGTACTTCAAGGTCGCTAGCGGTACCGACCTGCCCACGTCATTCTACGAAGCCGAGCTTGACTACTTTGGTAGCCACATGTTCGACAAGAAGGGTGATACAGACGCGAATGTCAAGAAGCCAATGGAGGGCAAGCACCACTTTGAGTGGAAGCCTGCAACGAGCCAGAAAGAGGTCTATGGCAAGAATTACAAGATCTAAAGCAGCCGGTTTAGATATTTCTCTTCTCCATGATTGTTAAATAGCGTAGTTTCCATAGCAATAGCGGAGCAGTCTATTCTAAATTCCTACAGGTCTCCATAAGCTAGGATGGCAGCACCGTAAAGGTGTGTGGTCGCCAATGCAACAGTTCGACAATACGAATTCGTATCGTGACGAAAGGGGGTGTCCTGTCATCAGTTGAAATGACGTTATTTCCGCCACCTTTACGAGCTCCACCACGTCCTCTCCGCTTCCACTACTCGGCATGACGTATCCTCTCCCAAAACCACCATCTTGTTCGTACAACAATTCGGAACCTACGGCTCTACCAGCCTCGTATTGAGCTCAAAATAGTGATCACGTCAAAGGGATCGGCAGTTTACACACCGCCCGAGTGGTCGCCGTGGCTGCGCCGGGAGATCTGCACGAGCCTATGACCAGGATGACTGCAAAACAATCTTCCGACACCAGAGCTTTTGTGGAGAAAGGTGACGCTGCGTGGTATGATGCGATATGAGATGGTGGGAGCTTTTCAGTAGTATCGGTCCGCTTCGGTAGGTGTTTTGCTATTATAAGTAGCGGAGAGGGAGGAGGTATATAACCCATCTCACCTCATCTTCGCATCAAAGAAAGCTGTACAGCCAAACCTAAATATTTAATACCTCCCACCGAACATCACGCATCACTAAACTCCGACGTCCAACTAATCACCCACCACCAAAATGCGTTTCTCCACCCTCACAACAGCCCTCACATCCGTCTCTCTCGCCTCCAGCCGCCTCATCGGCATCGCCGCGCCCTCCACCCTCGCCCCCAACAGCACCTTCACACTCACCCTCCTCTCAGAAGGCTACATCCAATCCGTCGCCGACATCTCCGTCGCATGGGGTTTCTCGCTCGCCCCCGGCTACCCGGGCACGCTCGGCTCCTTTACACAATCCGCATACCTCGGTCCTGAGAAGAGCAACCAGGGGCAGGAAAACGTTACTATTACTGCGACTGTGCCCGAGGGATTGGCGATGGAGGCGTATCAGGGGAAGGATGTTCTGTTGAATGCGGGGATTTATTCGTTGTATGGGGCTAGTGGGGGTGCGACGGTTACGGGGTTTAATGTTACGGTTCGGGTGGGCGAGAGTACGAGCGCGGAGGTTGTGGAGAGTGAGGGGCAGGGGTGGATTCAGAATACTGTGGCGTAGGGTGGTTGGCGGAGGAAGAGATGCAGAAGTTGAGCGTGTTTGTTTGGGCATAGTCAGTGGTTGATGGGCCTACACCTCTATAATCACATTATTTTAATCGGCCTCAGCACAATGCAGATCTGGCGTATCATTGGTTCAGGGACGGCAGCAGACGTTTGCAAAGAGGTGATATCTTTTATTGCTAGTGATAGACCTATTCGCAAGACCTCTAGGCCAAACGAGACGGTTAGCAGCTCATCGACTTGAACAGCGAGAGCTTTCTCAACCTAGCGCAACTCCATGTGTTCCTTCTGGTTCTCGAACTCTACATATCGTTAGCGGATAAATCGA
Source organism: Alternaria triticina (assembly GCA_022609215.1). Taxonomy (NCBI): domain Eukaryota; kingdom Fungi; phylum Ascomycota; class Dothideomycetes; order Pleosporales; family Pleosporaceae; genus Alternaria; species Alternaria triticina. The sequence goes on from JAGKPX010000065.1 coordinate 60,444, forward strand.
ACCTCAGCGCGAATCAGACTTACCCTCGAGCCAGTCAACGACAAAGTTCTTCAGGAACTGCTGCGCGTAGACGACCTGCGGTGGTGGCAGATCAGGAGTAGTCTGGTTCTCAAAGATACCATTCTCCTCCCAGTGGTGCACACCGTGGCTGATCAGATGCCATGGGCGCTCCGTCGTGCTGTTCCTGCTATCAGGGTACCACAATGGGGTTGCCGGCCTCCACGGATCCGCGTTACCTCCGAGGTGGGCAAGACGCTCGTAGTCGATGTCGTAGCCTCCGTACTTGTTGACACGCTCAATCTCCGGTGGGTGGTTGATGCCGAATTGGGCGCGGCAGAAGAAGGTCAGGTACTCCACATCGAGGGTACGGGAGATGAGAGGCATGATGTCAGCAGGTGTGTTTCCGGTTTGGATGTAACCCCACTCTGTGCAGACTTGGTAGCTCCAGCTCACAGCGCCGTAGTCTTCGATAGAAGTGTATTGCTGAAGCGCAGTAACGTTGAGCTGGGTGAAGTACGAGTCCTGAGTTCTATTCGAACGGCGCCATCCAGAGAGAGCTGTGCTGTTGAGCCAGGCAATAGCGTTGAGAGTGATGTTCTGCACGGCGGTATCGTTGGTGTAGCCGGCCGCCGAAACGAGTTCGGCAACCGCTGGGCGTAGGTTCTCACCTGCAGGCTCTTCCGCGGTGATGTTCTGGCAGTAGTTGAACCAAGAGGGCGAGTTCTCTTCAGGGTCCCAGTTGGTGCTCTGCAGACCGTACACACCGGTAATCTGGCCAGCGAAGTCACGGTTGTCGGTAACACCGCCCATGCCGAAGACATCTTTGAGTGCCTGAACCTTGGAGGTGTCGTTCTGGCGGATGAGGATGCCATCAACAACATCAATTAGAAGTTGCGTGTTCTTCATGCAGTCTGGAGGACCGTATAGCCTAGCTGGCTCAAAGTACTGCCAGTAGTCGTAGATCGCAACAGTTACACCAGAAGAAGAGATTGCACCCCAGAAAGTCTCTGGGTATACAACTCGCAAGAACGCAGCTTGAGCTCCAGCGTATGAACCACCGTAAACGACCCATGGGGTGTTCGGCGCAGTCAAATCCGCATCGATGCCCTCGAATTGCACATTTCGGGCAAAGTAATCAACCTCGGCAAGCGCTTGCTCAGTCGACAAGAACCGCATGTTCGGTGTCGTCAGATCGGGGACTGGGAAAGATTTGCCATAGTAACGGTGCTCAAGAATGACACCGAGACCGTTGGTAGCCTTGATGACCTGGTGGACAATTCCCTTCTGGAGGAAGGTGAGACGACCCTCTCCATCGGTTTCTCCGCCAAGAAGAACAAAGACCGGTCCGCCAGGCTTGTAGTACGTGTCGTCGAACCAGTACCTCAAGTTGAAAGAATCGTTGCTATGAGGCTCGTACCGTGTCTCGTTGTGGAAGAAGTCGACAGGCACGGAGATGTTGTACTCCGGGTATAGCAACGTGGGATCGGTGTCTTCGCGCTTGGTCAGGCTGCGACGCGTCCGTGCAGCTTGCACCTGATGTCGTGTCAGCTTCATTTGCTTACCACCAGCTTATTTCCGAGGTATGAGATGTTCGTCGCATGTTGATGTTCCTTGCCGAAAAGGCCCTATCGGTCTTTTCATACCTCTCATGCATATTGCAGAAGGGCATGAAGCAATTGCATGCAGAGAAAGGCACCATCGCTACATCGATGCCATAAACAGAAGAAATGTGCTTACCTGCTCTTCTCTCTCTACCGCATTTCTGGGCGAAAGCTTGAGCGCAGAGGCAGCCTGGAGGCCACCTAGGATCGCTGCGACAGCAATTGAGAAACGCATGGTACCGGTAGGACGATGCGTAGTCGCTGGCAACGGCGCACGTCAGGCAGCGCTCGCCTATATATCTACCCCAACGCGCAGGAACAAGAGTTATGACGCCGGTGATAGCTACCCGGCCATTTCATTATCATCTATGCGAGGGACAACCATGTTTAGGGAAGGTGGATAAAGTAGTGCGCCTGTGCTAGCGCAAGTACGATGCTCGATCAAGCAGGAGATACGGTGATCGGCAGCTGCTGGGCCGTTGACAGTGGCGGACAGCAAGCTTTTCTGGCTCGGGTGCTTGGTGGGAGGCCTGGTAGCGTCATGTGGGATGCGACTGACTGCCTTGCGTGCTGTAATGCACGCTCGAAGCTGTGTTGTGTGCTGAGCATGACGCGGTCAAGCCTTGCTAGAATGTATCGTGATGTCGCGAGGTTGGCGAGGCGGCCCCGCCTCGTCACCAGCCGAAGTCTCCTCCGAGGCCAATCGGCTGTACTAGAACCCTATTTCCTGCACCATGACAATAGTTTCGTGCACGCAATTTGCTTTTGAGCCTTGCACATTGTCCATCGTGGTTGACTGTCGTCGTGTGACAGCATCTCGATTATCGCAGTAGGCGAGACCAGTCGCCCGCTGGAAGCCAGAATTCGGCACAGAGGTTGCTCATTAAGTTGGATACATATCATTTCAGTGTAACGAACTATCCGACATCACATACTCGCCTCAGAGCTAAGCGACGCAGCCCTCCTACTTTGTAACCTCTTCGATGTGCGACACGGACCCGTCCTTCTCTCCTCGCGCAATACCCTGCTCCTTGACGTCCATCAAAGCAGCCTCGCCGACATCAACAGCATCGTCGCCATCGAAGAACTTGGCAATTTCCTCCATGGGCGTGTACCTTGTTTCCACAATGCAGAAGTAGATGACGCCGATCTCAAAAGCGAGGAAGACGCAGTAGCAGATGTAGTACTTCCACGCGAGTGCATCGAGCGCAATGCCGTTGACGAACTGGTTAAAGAAGAGAGCAGCGGTGACGCAGAAGTTGAGCCATGTGAATCCCTTGGCACGAAGACCATATGGCAGGATCTCGGTAGTGTATCCAGCCATGATACCGGACTTGATATCGTAGAAGATACCATAGAAGAACTGCATGTCAAGGTCAGCATAGCGTTCTCGGTCGGTCCAAGGGTCGAGGAGTAGCAGGGAAAACTTACAATACTGACGATGAAGCCTTTGCCGAGAGGGGCCCGAGGCTCGATGTCGTATCGGGCAGATATGATTGTGAAGATGTTGAACATGACGAACGTTCCGATCGTGGAGATAAGATAGATCGGACGTCGACCAAGTTTGTCAACCAAGAAGGCAAAGAGGAAGTTCTCGCAGAGCGCCAAGGTCTTCATGCCGCCATTGATTCCAAGTTGCGTTTGAGGATCCGTGAGGCCAACGTTGTCCATGACATATTTCAGGTAGTATGAGATCAGACCGTTGCCACTCCATTGACTGAAGAAACCAATAGCAGTGATGATAATGATCCTCTTGCGGTTGCCTTTGGTCTTCAGGAAGTCGGACCAGCTGGTTCGGTTGTGCTCTCTGTCAAGAGCAATGGCAGCCCGCACTTCGGCGTATTCAAGCTGAACAAACTCGTCGTCAACATCACCTTCGCCGTGCCAGCGGGCGAACATGGCGAGGGCTTCTTCGTGGCGGTCTTTGTTGCACAGCCAACGTGGGGACTCGGGCATGAAGAAGATGAAGCCGAGGATGATAAGGGAGCAGATCGACTGCAGAAGAGACGGAAGGCGCCATGACCAGTCGCTCTGTAAAGTGTTAGAACGACATGTCTCTCAAGGGGTTACAGAGCGATGCAGAGGGGAAGGAGTCAACATACCTTAAGCTGGAGTGTTCCGTATGTCACCCAGGACGCGATGAAAGCGCCAGAGTGGTAGCTCGCGCCAGAAAGAGTGACCAAGATAGCGCGATCCTGAGGATGAGCAATCTCTGCGATCAACAAAGGAGCGGATCCAAGAACGATGGTGTCTCCGAAACCCAAGATGAGTCTGGCAGCAATGAACATGCCAATGTTCTGTGCTCCAGTCTGGATAGCAACGGCGATCAACATAATAACGCAGCCAATAGCCACACCGATCTTACGGCCCTTCCAATCGATGAGATAGGGTGTGAAGAACAGACCGATGAGTGAGCCGAGGGACATGGATGAGTTGAAGAAGCCGAGCATAGCCCCGCGAGGCTCGCCGAAGTAGTCTTGCCAGTAGGTCAAAGACTGAAGACCATTCATCATTGATCCATCGAAGCCATTGGCGGTGTTCGTCAAGATGAGAACGACGATGTATATGTAAAGTCTGCGCAGGTTGGCTCGCTTCCACCATGCGACTCTTGGGAAGGCACGGCCAGCGAAGAAGAAGTGCCCTTTCGGTGGCTTGAGGGGCACAGCACTCTGCGTGGTCTTGGGAGGACGGAAAGAGACCATCTTGAAAGGTAGAAGTTGCTGTTGTGAAAGAGGACAATGGAGCTGCCGCTGCAAGAAGAAGACATGAGCTGCATGGGTCACTGTGGCATATATACATACGACACCGCGCCAGGTACAGTATCTTCGATACATGCCATCCCAGCTACTCAGATCTCACCCATCTTCCCGGGCATGCTTCAATAGCCAAAATTGGGTTCGGGATGAAGCCAAGCAGGGTGAATGCGCATATTTACCTTACCTTGTCCCGCAGTCAAGCACTCATTTCTCGTTTTGTTTCCTTATGCCTCGCGCCACCAAGGCGCTGCGGTCTTGATAGTTCTAGGCATCGTGGAATGAGGCCGAAGTGAACCAGTTCTGGAGGCATGCACTAAGCCCTTAGTCGAATGCGGGGAAACCAACTAGTCGTGCGAGCAACCCCATGGGGTTGTACCGGCTAAAGATGAACCTTATCAGGCCTTTTGAATGAGGTTGAACGTGAGACAATGAGTATTGCCGCCCTGTATTGCCGGTCTCTTGTTGCCAATGCTCGGAATGTGGGGCTATCATCGGTCACTATACCTAACGCCGTTAGTAGACGGCGTTCTGATTGGATGTTCATCTCGGATCAGATGACAGCCCAGCAAACTCCCAGACACTTCGTGGCTTGCGCGACTACCAGAGCTACCAAGAGCGCGTCTAGACACCACAGCTTCGGGAATTGCCACACCTTACACTCGAGTTTCATTTGTCCTGGGGTCGTTCCTTCCACCTGGGTCCTGGACCCTTTCACTGCGACATGTCGATCATGTTCACGACGTACTGGTGGGCCTTCACGCATACGAACTCCCCCGAATATGTTGAACGTACCTCGGCAAGTAAATCTTTCTACTAACGCTTATACATACCACTAGATACCTTTGCAGAAGATATTCCGCATTCCAAGGCTTGTTACATGCACTCCTGGACGGAAGCGTGACATGTTACCGACAAGAGATGGCGCAGTAGGGCCAAGGATCATTCACGCGACCATCGTGCGCATTTATCCGGCGGGCATATGTTCGTTGTGCCAACCGTACGACTACCAGCACGTTAAACGCCTTCGCGCGCACCAAGAACAGTCTATGATCCTTCTTCCTGGGTAGATAACTTGGTTCGTATCCCAGAGCATATTCCGGGGTAGCGCCACCACCAACATGGAAGACACTCCGGCAACCAATCCTATCATTGGGGGCTTTGCTCCAGATCCCTCGCTGATCCTCGTCGACGGCACATACTTCCTCGTCAACTCAACGTTCCATCTGTTCCCCGGTCTGCCAATCTATACATCGCAGGATCTCATTCACTGGCACCAGATCGGCAATGCTATCAACCGACGTGAGCAGCTGAGCTTCTCCAAGTCCGTTACTTTGATCCACAGTCTGGACAATGAGGACCACCTTTACGCAACAGGTGGTCTCTACGCGCCAACCATACGGTTCCACAATGGCACCTTCTACATTGTGTGCACGAACGTAGTGAATGACGGGGAAGAGGGCAAGGAGAGTACGCTACAGAACTTCATCATCTCCACCACAGATATCCATGCCAGTAAATGGAGTGACCCCGTATACTTCGACTTCTACGGTATCGATCCCAGTCTATTCTTCGACCCAAATACCGGGAAGGCCTATCTCTGTGGTTCTAAATCTCCAGGTCCGGAAACGAAGATCACGCTCTTCGAAATCGACGTCAAGACAGGAGAGAAGTTGAGCGAGGAGAAACAACTGTGGCATGGCACTGGTGGTATCTACCCTGAAGGTCCACATGTATACTTTCGCGATGGGTTCTACTACTTGATGATTGCAGAGGGAGGTACGCATGAGGGGCACAGCGTCACCATGGCGCGAAGCGAGACTCTCGAAGGCCCTTGGGAGGCGTCTCCAAAGAACCCGATATTGAGCGCTGCAGGGACGGACGAGTACGTACAAGCCACAGGTCATTGCGAGGCTTTCGAAGACAAAGACGGGCAGTGGTGGGGTGTTTGTCTTGGAATCAGAATGGACGCTGCCAATCTTTACGGCCTCGGACGCGAAACATTCCTTACAAGAGGGAGATGGAGTGATGATGGCTGGCTCAGTTTCGATCGCGCGAAGATGCACATCGAAGGCTTGAGTTTTGTACCGGATCCATCGAGGAGACTTACCGCCGCACCTGGCGTTGACTTTCTCTACATCCACGACCGCGAGCTGTCGCGCTACAAGATCAGCGATCGGCAGATCACGCTCACCGCCTCTCCAGACGGTCTGAACTCTGCTAATGCGTCGCCATCGTTCATTGGTAAACGTCAACGTCAGCTGAAGGGAAGAAGCAGCGTCACTCTTCTACCTCTCATACTCAGTTCCGCACCTATCACCGCAGGACTAGCGGTATACAAAGACGAACATCGCTTCCTCTCTTTGTCTTACACGACCTCGAACAATGGCTCCACCCCTACCATCCGACTCCACGTCTTGAACAAAGCAAAGGACATCGATCGCGAAGAAAGCGCCGAACTAGACACCGCACCCCAGACTCTGCAGCTTGTATTCTCGTACACAGAGTCCTCGTACGCGCTATCCTACCTCACCGACAGTGGCGAGCCCAAAGAGTTCGCCCAAGTACCCACAATGGACCTGAGCGACAAAGATTTCGTAGGACCGATTATCGGTATATTCGCGGAGGGGAGTGGGGAGATTGACTTTCGCGATTTTGTGATAGACAGCACATCACCGCAGCGGGCCGTTTGAAAATGTGGGTGGCGAACGTATAAACCGTGCGTGATGCGCGAACTGCTCATGGGTCTTGATTGTCGGTGAGAGCTCCGCGCGAACTGATCTACGCTTCGTGCGTTATCGTGGGCGAGACCCTGCGATCAGCATGGGACGCGGGTAGAGACGAATGATGTGATGGGCGGGGTGTTCACGGTGGGCTTTGCTGGATTAGTGATCTATGAAGAAAGGTTCACGAGTTTGGTTATCGTCTCTTGCATTACTGGACTTCATATCATTATATTGTACATGTGCTGCAATCCGGTTTGCCGCTGGGTGTTCTCATTCTCCTTGCGCGGTGGATTTTCCGGGTCCTCACACTTTTGTCTGCAGCACTTTTGACGACTGCAAGCTGGCTACAGGCAGCAGAGTGGCTGTTACCGACGATGAGACGGGCGACTGCGAATGCCCTTCTTAGAGCATGACGCCAGGTCTTTGTTCCGGAACGCCTTTGATATGATTGCGCCTGAAACCTAACCGCCTATCCTGATGCGATGTATGGAAATGCTGAGGCGACTCTCCATTTATGTGCGAGTAATCTTGAAATCCTTGGATATTTGTATCGCATCGAAAGGCAGTGGCTCTGGTGCGGTGAGTTTTCGTTCCGAGCTGGCGTCGTCGCCTGTGACGGTGATGTTTGTTTGATCCTTGTCGTGCTGCGCTTGATCAGTTTTGTCTTCTGTGTCGCAAGATATTGAATCAGACTCACCAACTCCATCCACTGGGTGTAGTGTCCAGGCCTTGGTTGCTGATGCGACCCCAGTCCACCAGTGTTCGACCTCTTGATCGCACTGAGATTATGGCTTCCAGATTGGCTCTTGTACGTTTTGCGCCACTGGAGGTAGAAGGGGCGCAACATGGGAATGTTGATACACAGACCAGCCAGCATGAGCTCGACAGTGCAAAGCATGAATGTTGTGCCGGATGTACCCGTGAGGTTGTTGATGAGATCTGCAAATTATCAGTCATGTTTCTCTCTCGTCAGATCAACAGTACTTACCGACGGTGAAAATGAGAACGAAACGCGCAATACTGATAACCACGCAGGCGAGACCCAAACCGAAACAAGCCAACACAGCAAACTTTTCCGTCTTTCGCATCTGCAACTGCCATACACAACGGATCGGAATGACTACGATCATGAGATCGGTCGCCATGTTTGTCAGAATCAGACACTTGAGCAGCAAGATCTGATCCATGCAGTGTCCAACTCGTTGAAGGGTCCATTGTTGGGAGATGGGGTCGCAGAGGAAGATGAAGACGAAGTTGAAGATGACAGCCCATGCAATGACGATGCCGGCGGTGATGTAGACTGCAAGGCGCAATTGCAGTTGGAAGACGCGGTGGTAGAGAGCCAGTTGGGATAGCTTGAGAGCCGCGAGACACCAGATGTAGATTAAGGTGAAGGCAAATGTTATTTGCATGACCACAGGGAGGTTGTTCATCACTATTAGGTGGTTAGTTCACCATCCCCACCAGATGCAATATCCCCCAGAGTATACTTACACTTGGGAAATTTGTCAGAGGTTGGGTCAAGGTCGTAGCCGACTCCAATTGTGAAGACTGCCTAATGTCAATATAGGTTCTGCCTATTCACGAGGTTGATACATACCGAAGGCATTCAGCCCGATAGTACTTGTTGACAAGAGCAGCGCAACACCGGCGAAGATGTCATCCAGTGCGAGTCCAGGTCCACGCATGCGTCCATAGAATCGAAGAGCAACAGTTCCGGCGAAGAGCAGCCACAGACATGACATCGCTATCATGGAGTCGCGGCCGCTCCTGGCCATCGCTATATCGATCGTTTCCACCATCCTGACCTGCGGAGGCAAGACCCTGATCCGAAGCAATCACTCGAAGTCCGGAGAGACGCAAAGTAATGAACGGAGTACTAAACGAGTGGGTCCCGTCGTGAGAACTGGAGAAAAGGAAAGGACGAAGAGATGAAGTCGGGAGATGAGTCGGGGAAACAGATCATTGTTAAAACATGATCCATGCTATCCGTCTCCTGTCCTTCCCTCAAAACTGCTTTGGCTTTCGTAATGATGGCATACCCGTTGGGTTAGCGGGCCTAGCCCGGCGGACCGAAAACAGTTCCTTGCCTGTCAACGTTCAACAGTGGAGATCGTAAGGATCATTGCCACAAACGTTGGCCGAACACCTGAACTATTCCCTCCGGATGTGCGTTCGCGTTCCCCGGATACGCATGCAGCAATGTCAACCTATGCGAGATGACGATCGTAATGAAGCGCCATCAATCTCGAGCAATCATGCAGCGTGAGTCGTAACGAAGATACTGACTTGAGGCTTGAAAAGAATTGGTAACGTGCCGGCGGAGAGTCGCCGACGATGAAACAGTCTAGGCCAGGTATTGACCCACCGCGCCAAGGGCCACTGCCGGGCGCCTCATCCGCTTGCCGTTATGACAGGCGGCACGCCGCAACTTTCCGACTCGAGGGTCATTGGCTGCATGAATAAGCAGGGGATAAGCAGGAGACCTCATGTTCGGCTCCACACGTGTTGGCAGGGTTCTTGACTGGCCTGAGTCGTATTCTCCCTGACGCAGGAGGCCTGGCGACCAAAATTCTCGAAAACAGATGGAAGAATGCAGGTTCCCCGATCTTAACGACAGCCCTATTCCAGATCCTCGGGTACCTAGACCTGAATGCGCCATCTGTGCGCATATATCGGCGAAGTTGTCCCTTTCTTATCCTCATGGGTGTGATAGTGAAGAATTTTGAGTCCCAAACCAGCTTAACTAAAAGAGACAGTATTCCCGCTGTGGACAGCGCGCATCTCCACTTGAGCGTGTTAACTTCCTTTCCACGTGGCGCTATGGTCCTCCAGGGTCTTGGAGCACCAATGGTCGATCGCTGAATGAAAACCTAGTGGAGTCGATACGGGGCATCTTCGGCGCTGCACATGCGATGCTCGTTTTATCGCCAGGTGCGGATGCACTGCAAAAGCCAGCGATTAGAAGGAGAAGGGATCGACCCTGTTGAGCTATCAGTCGCCTAGAGACACCATTCCGGTATATACCATTGCCCTCGCTGAAACATCGCCATGCAATCACGTTCTCCCCTTTGTGCAGTTGTGCCTCGCCAAACTGCCAAACCTCCCCAACATGGACGACCATTCGGGCCTTTCCCAGGGCTCCAAGTCAGTTTTCTCACTTGCGATGGTGGCTTGGCTCGTCCTGCTCTGGGTCGGCTATAGAGTTGCCATTGCATTATACAATATTTCGCCTTTCCACCCACTCGCCAAATTCCCTGGCCCGAAGATCGCAGCTGCCACCTACCTGTACGAAGCGTACCACGACTGGTGGCTCGGAGGACGCTATGGAAAAGTCATCGCCCGCATGCATGAGCAATATGGACCCATCGTACGCATAAACCCAGACGAACTACACTGCTCCGACCCTGCCTTTACGGATGAGATCTATGCCGGTCCTGGACGTCCACGCGACAAGTGGCAGCATCAATTGAACACTGGAGGAGCTGGACCCGTTTCGGTAACTGGGTTTTCGACTGTCGACCATGACCTCCACCGTGCCCGCAAGGCTCCATTGAGCAAGTTCTTTTCGCGCCAACAGATGTTGAAGCTCGAAGGCGAAGTGCACGAGTTTGCCGTAATGACGGCAGACAAGATGCTCACTTATGCCGGCAAGACCGCTTTCGATGTTAAGGAAGCGTTCAACTGCTATACTGCCGATGTCATCTCTCAGTACGCATTCGGTGAGCCCATGGGCTTTGTTGCACAGGAAGGTTGGGAGCCGAACTTCGCAACCTGGGTCAAGTCGTTCTTCAAGAGTGCGTATATGATGCGTCACAACGCGTTGGGCCGAAAGATGGCTCAGGTCCTGCCATTCATGGCCGATTACCTCGGTGAAGATATCAAGGCTGTCATGCGTGTCATGAACGTGACCATCCCTCAGTACATTGGCCAGGCTTTGAAGAACCCCGAGAATGGACGTGTTTTCGCCGAGGTCATGGGCAAGAACAAGACCATGTCAGAGGAGGAGAAGTTCCGCTACAACGGTGAAGGCTTCAACTTCCTGCTTGCGGGCACCGAAACTACTGCTGTAAGTACCCGATGAATGCCATATTCAACGAGCCAGAGCTAACAGCAACCGCAGGCTATTCTTACTGTATTCACATACTGGAATCTCGCAAAGCCGGAGATTTACCAGAGACTGATGGCTGATCTTGCTACCGCTGGTATCAACACACAGAATGTGAAGTGGGTTGAGCTGGAGAAGGTGCCTTACTTCTGGGCTGTTCTGCAAGAGTGTCTGCGTATGATGCCCGGCGTGTCTCATCGATCTGCCAGAATCGCGCGCCAGGAGGACCTGCACTATGTATCCGCTGATGGCAAGTCTGATTGGGTGATTCCAAGGGGTACACCTATCGGTATGACGTCCATGATCAACCACTGGAACAGGGAGCTTTTCCCCGACCCTGACGAGTTCCTTCCCGAGCGTTGGCTGTTGGAGGATGGATCGCAAAACTATGCGCTCCAGAAGAAGCTCATTGCGTTCGGAAAGGGAAGCCGCAGCTGCATTGGTGAGCAATTGGCGTACTGTGAGCTGTACATTATGGGCGCGTACATGTGCCTCAATGTTCTTCCGAGGGCGAAGCTTGTGGACACCGTGAAGGAGGACATTTCGTACGACCACGACTTGATCGTTGCGCAAACGACCAAGGGTTCCATTTCGGTGAAGATCGCGATCGAGTAGGTCGGCCACTGCGAAGATGAGGATGTTGGAAGTAGATAGGAGACTAGAAGTAATACCCGTTCAATCGTCACGACATGCGATGGGCCGAGCCGAGCTGACGTGTGATGTGGCCGCGCCGCACGCGTTAGTGTTGGTAGCACAACTCGACGCGTGTCGGAACCTTGGAAGCTCGAAAGACCACTTCCGAAGCTTGGCAAAACACGATTCGTGATTCCGCTCCGTCATCAACAGGCTGACTCACTAGCTCGACACGAACTTGTGTCGAATGCGCCGTCTACGCGCCAATTGCCTCTGCAGTCTGTATCCGCAGCCTTCATCTGATACTTGTCTCGAGTGCGATTGCACCTTTCAAACTCGTGAAGCTGGTGGTGCCACTGACATCCGGTATTGCTGCCGACATCGCGCGTTTGGGATGGAAGTCACACCACCCGCCTGTTGCTGACACTCTCAGTGAATGCGGTCGCGATGCGACTTCTTCAACTACCTAGTACCCTCTTGCGCAATGGCTGCCTATCCAATACAGTAGCAACGTGTATGCCGCCAGCTGCCGTATAGCCGAGCGCGATCGTTTGTCTCTCGACAAGCGACGACCATCACCCACAGTGCAAGCGAGCGCCCCTGCGTATCGCTCCGTGGACAACATAAGCTGGTAGTTCGCAGCGTAGGTAAGGGGCGGTCTAGATGCCTAGGCGTCCAGTATGTATTTGAACGGTGAGGAGCGCACATGATCGGTCCAAGGTTTCAAGGTTGGCTCCAGTTTACATGATCCTGAATTCGTAGATGTTCACGCCCCGCCGCCTACATACTCGCATCCCACGCGCCCCACACGTGGGGAGAAGCGTAGCATATTGCTTTACCTCACTTACGTGTCGCCAGCACGAAGCGCCCTCCGTTCGGCATTATCACCTCTTTAGAGTACGAATTGAACAAGTTCGTGGCATCATTTATCGTGCTTCCGTTCAAAAAGTCTCAACGCTGAACGTGACTTTGCTGCAGAGTAGATGAGCCATTTTCGCACAGACTACCCCAACTTCGGCAACGCTATATCTCTCGACAAGTCTGACCCCATAGACCCTACGACCAATTACGGCCAAGTTTCAGGAGATGCCTGGCCTTCAACCATGCTGAACCTTCCATTGCGTTACGTGGAACTGTGTGAAGTAGTTGGCGATGGTTTCCTTGGACATTAGTTCCTAGGAGCTCGCAGACACGCCTCGAGAAAACGAAAGCACCTCGCTAGCGGATGTCGGTGCGCGTTGCTCCGTTCAGCAATTCTGGTAGTGCCATTTGAAAATTGGCAATTGACATCGACAACGCCCGTAAGGTTCACGGGTGGAGCGGATACGCGTGAAGCCTTTGCCAAGCATCGTGCTTTCTGAATAAGCTTTCATGCACTTGCTTATTGGGTTGTGGTTTGCCGTGGCATATGTACAACATGGCACATGCTCTACTATACGGGACGTTCTATCCGCCATCTTCTGTCGTCTTCTTCGCAACAATGATTCCGCACCTGTTAACCTATTCTGTCTGGCGGTTCCTGTTCCGACGGCGCTTCCAAACTTCTCACTGTCATCTAGCGCTCGGAGACACCGCTTTTTGATGGCTGTCGCCTTCGCTTCCATGGCGTACACTGCGCTTCCAGCCCTACAGACAGTCGTCAATGGGTGACATGTGAAAGTGCAAGAGCGACACGCGGCACTCGCCCCTCGTCGCACAGTCGGCTGCATTGATCTGCAATGATCCGGACATCACCATGTATCTTCAACCTACCATAAATCCAAGTCCATCGGAGAGGCTGGCGTATGACGTGTTGTGCGGCATTTTAGTCAAAGACGGGCGGTTTCGAGAAGAGTGACATTTACACAGCCCCGTTCTTGGCAGGTCGAAATCCAGACGGTGGTCGCCGCTAACTACACGGCCAGCGGACCTCAAAAATGCTCGCGCACTCTCTTTGACCCACGAAATTTCATCTTTTAGGGTCTCGCATCCCTCGAGTCTCAATGGTTCAGGATGTCTTCTCGCTGCACAACATCGTCGGCCGCGACGAGACTGCATTTCCGTTTTCCCTCAAGGACTACCAGAAATATGTATTTGGCGACGACCGACTAGCGCATCGCTTGGGCACGGACCTAGCTCGAGCCTTCATTCCCACCATCTCGAACCCTACAGACGACTTCGCAGTTGCCGTGCTATCCGAAAAAGTCCCCACGGCCACGCATAGTCTGCGCAACCACTTTGTGGCTTACCTCAACCGGCATCTGATAGCGAATAACGCAACCCCGGCCCTCAAAATCGACTTTCACGATGCGGGGGTGAACGCACATGCGCGGAACGGTCCGGATTGCAAGAAAAAGAACTCATATCACATCGATGTGGAACGCCTGGGGAGCAGGACTCTGATAGTACTGGCTGAAATCCGAACGAGCCAAGACCGCGAAGACCGGATACGATCGTCGTTCGGGGAGCGTGGCATAACGACTGTCTTCGCCTATCTTGCATCCCTGAGCGGCTCCGCAACAACTGCGGCGATCTCGTCCTTCTTGTCTCAAGTCGTCAGCCCATCTATGAAAGATATCGAGGAAATTGCGCATGCCACCAAATTCGTCATGAATGAATGCTTTGTTCAATTTGTACTGGGGAGGGAGTACGCAGAGTTCTGCAAATTCATAAGACGACAAGACGATTACTTCGCGAGGGAACTGTTGGATCACGCTATTGGTGGTCACTACTACAACCATGAGGATTACGAACATAATGTACAGTTTCTGATATGGGAGACCGAGGCGCGGGAAAGCGTTTAATGGCGGAATTGTGTGCGGGAAACATGGTAATGGCGAACGGCGACGGACTTTACGAGCGAGCGACGGCGATGTTAGCGTTTCCTCCAACATTTTCGTACATCCTTCTATATACCCATATAATAGTCCACGCCTTCACTACTTGTATCGCCAGACCCAATCTCAGCCATACGAAACTGCGTTGCCATATCATGCCTACACATCCATCAAACCCATGTTTGAGCAACACGTGGACGCATGAATCTTCCCAGGACCCAGAGCGCGATTCTTTGAGCCATTGTCGTCAGTTTGCATTGTTGTGTGCGGTCTTTCAGATCTGGAGACGTTGAAAGTCATTCTTTGTCCGCCTCCCACTCTACTCCAAACAAACATCGCAAGCACATCTGCCCCGCGCTTCACAGCTTCAACATCTTCCCTAAACCCCCGAAACCTATCGCGACATCTGCGAAAAATCCAGAAACATGCCGTTGCAATCGCATAATTACGCACCCGGCCAAATGAGCCCAAACCAGCAAAGACTAGGAAGCCTCAGCCATTCTCGGAACTTGGATCAACCATGTTGTTATGACACCGACGGTTCATCGAGCCAGACCACATCGAGCAAAAGTCGGGGCTGGGGACAAAGGAGCGAATCTCTGACCTCAATGTCGCAGTGCGAAAGCGCGTTCGAAGACAGCCAACAATATCTGTTTCAGTGCCTCAAATCGTATTCGGTAAGAAGCTTTTCCGCAACCAAAACCTTTAGAGTTGCCCAGCTAACCAGTATTAGCTCCACATCCTAGTAGCCGTAATAGTCACCCTATTCCTCTTCGAAATCACCGTTCGCCTACCCTTCCTTCTCATACTCACCTTCGCGATCCCCTACGTACACATGATGTTCACACCAGAGAAATCCACAATTCACTCCAAAACTTACGAAAACGATTCAGAGGAAGGTCTCTACCGTCGCTCATCCACCTTCTCAACCGCTCCCAGCGAGCCTGTCGCCCAGTACAAAGCGCCAGCAACAATAGGCCCAATCAACATCACCTTCCCCGGAATAACCCTCTTCTTGCCATCAACATGGTTTCCAAGCGCGATAGATTCCAGCAACCGACCCAGAAGAGTACGCTTACACACCACGTACCGCGAGTCTGCATACCAACCCCGGCGTACATTCCGCGAGGCGTTGGGAGATACTGGTCCCAGGTTATTCAAGAGATGGGGTGCGTTCGCGCTGGAAACTCTGTGCTTCCAGATTACTTCTCGCATCATGATGCGCATTGCACAGGCTGCATACGAAGCTATATCTGGTGAAGAGGTCAATGACAATTTCGTGCACATATACGTTATGCACGTTTTGCGCTTCTATAAAGACTGGACCGTGGGGCTGAGCTCTATTACTTGGTTTATTGTCAAAAGGATTGTTGGGAAAACATTGCTGTCGCTGGGGAAGCAGACTGTGATGGCCGCTGGGGGCGTGAAGGACACGAGTTTGGAGTATGAAGATGTGAACACAGTGCAATTTTGAAGGGACGGAGACCTGAAGCGGAAAAGAGAATTGCAAGAGTAGGAGGATATTGTTATAAAGCGTATAACAGGGGTTTATGTTGTTCGGACTTTGGCGTCAATGGGCGGATCATGTGATTGATGATCGTCGTTTAAATTACTCACTTTTGGCGCTTCAATGTGCTGCCAGCGGACATTGAGTGTGCGACTAGTATGTCGTTGACATGTCCTTTCTCAATGCCATTTCCTTCAATGTTAATTGTGCCCATAAGCCTCCACGCACAATGCTATTGTGATATATTTCCTTTGACCAATTTCATGACTAACAATGGCCATGCGTATATTGTCAATACCGCAGTCACGATCTCTACAATCACCTACGTCCCCGTCAATACCGCGTTTACGAACATAACACTAGGATTCAAATGAGTCTTCGCTATATAGCCGCACTTCAGTGCCACACGTTCTAAGCCTCGAGTAACACATCAACGTAGCCTTTGTGTCTCCCTTATTCGCATCTCACAAAATCTGCCGAGGGCCCCATATCGCAAGAAGCATGAAGCTGATCGTCCCCGCCACAGCAATAACGCTGTTCACCACAGCCTCCGCACACTCATGGCTGCACTGCACCAACCACAACAACACCGGTATAAAAGCCGAGATGGCAGCCGCTGCACTCAAAACACCAGACAGACCTGTCGATCCGCTGTACGTAATTACCTTCTCCTCACACGTATGACTGAAGGAAACTAAACCTCCCATAGCATGCCTTATAATGCATATTTATGCCACGGCTGGCCGCGTGCAAAGCAGAACCCAGGCAATTGGATGGATGAAGGCATAGAATGTACGTATATCTTGCTGCGTTATCCCAACCATATCCCCTTACAAAAGCCTACAGATCTATGGGATCTCCCGGCCCAAGCCTCGAAGGGCGACACGCACGCCTGCCACCCCAAGCAACGCGCGCCAGCCCAATACCTAACTTATACGATCCCGCAAGAGCCTGGTAGTGCACCACCCTATCATACTGCGCCAGCCCCAATGGCAACGGCTGCAGCCGGCTCTCCCATAACCCTCATGTTTGGTGGCAACGGGCACAGCCGGGGTAACTTCGGGGGCGTGGAGAAAGGCGATCCGGGAAGGGTCGCGGTGTACTGGGCTGGTAGCAAAGAAAAGGAAATCGTGGATGTGAAAGAATTGACAAAGGAGAATCTTATGCAGGATAACGGGTTTAGCGAGGAGAGCTTTGCGTATCCGGCGGATTTGAAGATTACGGCGCCGCCGGCGCTGCAGGATAAGGGGAATTGGCAGACGGTTCATTTGTAAGTCCATCTTCTTTTCGTTGGTACTGTGTCGTTGAGAGAGAACAGGGATGTGCTCGGCGGAGTTCGGTTTGCTAATGTTTTGATATAGGCCAGAGTGTATGGAGAAGGGTCGGCATATGATGGTATGGGTGTGGAATTTTGACGGTGCGAACAAGTACAGTACATGTTTCGATGTCATGATTGAGTAAGCGACGAGCGGGGCGAAATGACATATCCGACTGGTCACGTACAGCCAGGAGCTGTATGCCTGGTTACCATTAATGCTTTGCTTCTCTTTGCCCACTCGCTGTGCCTGCTTCTCCCCTTGCGTGCGCAGTCGCATTGCTGTGCTCGACCCATTTCAGCGGACGGTATTTTGCATCCCACATCTGCTCTCTGATCCACTCTTCTAGATCTGCATCATCACTTGGTATATCCTTCTCTTGGGCCAAATCATCTTCGACGGCCTTCTTTATGACATTCTTCGCTATCTGAACGCTGATCTCGCGCACGTCTTCGACGTCTGGTAGGAGGCCGGCTCCACGGTTGTTCAGAACGGGCGCCTCCGAGGCAAGGGCTTGGACGGCTGCGACGAGGAGAGCGGGAGTCATAAGGCGGGTTCGGGAGAGGACAGCGCCGAGGCCGATACCAGGGAACGTTACCGAGTTGTTGCATTCAGCTTGAGGCGGTCAGCAACATCATCACGGAACGAAAATTGTAGACTCACAGATATCGTATTCCTTGCCATTGTGCTTGACTGGTGGAAATGGTGACCCGGTTGCCACCAGCGCTTTGCCATCGGTCCAGTCGAACAAGTCCTGCGGCTTGGCTTCGTGGAGTTTGGTTGGGTTCGATAGTGGGAAGATGACAGGGCGCTCGACGTGCTTCGCCATCTCTCGAACGACGTCTTCTGAGAAAGATCCTGGCTTGGTCGAGGTACCGATGAGAACGTGTGGCTTCACCTCCTTGATGACGGATAGGAGATCGCCATGCTCTTTGCCTTCCCACTCCTTGTCCTCTCGCGCGAACGGAAGCTGAGCTGGGGTGAGCTGATCCTTCTTGCCCTGTAAAAGGAGACCAGGCTTGTCGACGCACCTAAATGGAGGTCAGCGTGGGTTCGTCGACTGAGAGTGTGAAGAAGCATACCAAATTTGGCGCCCGGCTTCTTCCTTCGACTTTCCGGTGTTCTGGACGATGGCATCTTGGATCTGGTCCGCAATTCCCGTGCCTGCCGACCCCGAGCCAAACATGACAAAGCGAGCTTCTTCCCATTTGGTTCCGCTCACTTTGAAAGCTGCCATAATAGCTGCGAGCGATACGCAGCCGGTGCCTTGTACGTCGTCATTGAAACATGCGATCTCAGGTGTATATTTATCCAGAATCCTTCGCGCGTTGTTCAATCCGAAATCCTCGAAATGGATGTAGGCTTTGGGGTAGTGTTTTCTCGCAGCCCGTACGAACTTGTCGACGAAGTCATCGTATCGCTCGCCGTATACTCGCTCTTTTCGCAGGCCAAGATAAAGTTCGTCATTGAGAAGGTCTTTGTTCTACATTCATTAGCTATGCGCATCTAGTTGGGGATTCTCTACTAACATCGGTGCCGCAATCAAGGACTACAGGCAGCGTCCGTGAAGGATGTATGCCGGCGCATAGAGTGTAGATGACGAGCTTCGCTATGCTGATGAGAATAGCCCCTACGCCCTGATCGCCAATGCCGAGTATCTGTTGCCCGTCGCTCACGACTATCACATCGATATCGTCGGAATTTCCCCACTGCTTGATATCGTCCTCGACGCGGTCTGCGTCATCGATGTTGAGAAAGCAACCTTCAGGTCGCCGGAAGATCTTGGAGTAGTCGGCAATCGCCTCGCCCTCGGTGGGGGTATAGATGACCGAAAACATCTCCTTGAGGTGGTCAAGGATAAGCTGCAGTCGTCAGCCATGCCATGCCATGACCGGCCCATGAACCGTCGCATACCCTGTAGTATAACACTTCGTTCTGCTCCTTCAGACTCGTCATGAAGGTGTTCTTGGCGAGGTCGCTCGGTCGGGAGCAGTACTGGGCGTATGCGCGCTTGACCTGCTCGTCGAGGGTCTGCACGTTGGTGGGAAGGAGGCCATGGAGCTTGAAGGCGTCGCGCTCTTTTTTTGTGAAAGCTGAGCCCTTGTTGAAGTAGGGCGTTCGTAGAAGCGCATTGCCCTATACAGTGTGTTAGCCGTGTGATTATTCGAGCGCGTGTGCATGTCGTACAGTCAGGCTGGTCTCCTGTGGTCCAGATGTTGACAATGGCAGATGGCCGAACTTTGCGTTCTTCTGCTGCTTTGTATCAGTCGACATGTTTGCGATAATTGTGCCGCAAGCGATGCGCGCAATTCGAAAGATGTGACTGGGTGATCGCTGGAACGCGGGCAGCGCGGAGGCCGACGACTTGATCCAGAGAGGCATACAACGTTAGCAGAGGCTAGAAGTTAGTTCCGTAGGATCACAGCCTCATATTGAAGGTGGTATATCGTCCTTGCTGGCCGCGACAGCTTGTTGAGAAGGGCGTTGCGCGTCGCGGTTTCGGCATGATGACGTCGACGTGAAGCTATCAGGTGTGGGACCCTGCAATGCAGAAGCTAGACCGTTCTGAAGATTTTGCGGCATGAAGAAGACGCGCCGCTTAACGAGTCCATTGGACATGGGTATGCAGAGATATCTAAGAGTGGGCAATGAGAGCGCGAAGTTTGCCCAGGTCCCAGGTGGTGACGGAACGACCCCGGACGGCTGTCTTCGTGCACGCGGCACGTGTTGGCACCTGGACAGCCACCTGGGCAGTCGCAACCACCACTCCACTCCCTTTACTTTCTATTCGACTTGACCCCGCGGCGAACAAGAACACAGCGGCGTAATTCTTCCTCCCTCGAAGATTCAATCGACCGACACTATCGTCATCTCCATATAAATCTTTGTCCAAAGCTGACAAGCCACCTAATCCGAATTCCTTGCTCCACCTCCTCTATTCGTTTGCTTTCTTGAGCATGTTCTAACAAGTCGGTTTCTCGTCGAGTAACACCACTTTCCATGACTTCTCATTTTTGGAAGTCATTTCGTTTGTCTTGAATTACGTCGGGTCCTTCTCGCGAATAGTATTCACGTAAAGTCGCGCAAGTCGACTGCATTGCCGCCTTTGTTGCACTGTATCAGTCTCGTAATCTTCTTTGCCTAATTCAAGGTGAATGACTTTAGGATCTGCTCAAGACATATTTTGAACTAGTTCAAATCGTCAGAGCAGGCAGGATTAGAAGGACTCAGTAAGAGCATGGAAACACAGGAACTCTTAGAGCATCCTCGAAGTCGCTCCTCGAGCGTGTCTGCATTGAAACTGAGGGAGGTCAAACTACAGACTCGGTACGATAGAGATCACGGCTCCAGCTCTAGGCCGGCCTTTCCAGGAGCGATGCCGGCAGGCCGGCGTAGTCTGGAAGGCGCAGTCGCCCGGTCGCCTCCTGCCGTGAGCACATTAATCTCCTGCCGGTGAGAATGACAGTCACTCGCGGTCTAGAAGACCGGAAAAGCCCAAGCTCAACGAACTCAAGGCGGGCGTGCCTGCTGTATGAAGTTTCCACGCTAGCTACCCGCATTCTGGAGAAACAGTCGCACACAGTATATGATCCACCGTTTCTTCTCCTTACTGAAGATCCTCACCTTACCTTCGCTCACAACCATCAACTGCTTAAAGATTTTCCAGCACATTCAGAACAGCAATCTCCATACCTCAGCAACCAAGCACCAAGTCACAAACATGAAGGCTACCACCATCATCGCCACTCTTCTCTTCGGAATCACCATGGCCGCTCCCGGAGCTGTAAGCTTTACCTCTATGCGCCGTCATTCTATTTGAGACTGTACTGACCCTCACTTCCCAAAGATCTCCCTCAAGCGCTCCTTCATCGAGGCCGACACTGCCGTCGATGGCGGCGATGCCGCAGTCGCCGGTACTCTCACAGCCTGTGTCGAATGTCCATGCGACGTAAGTTATCTCCTCTGCTAGCTATCGCAGAACGAACAATACTGTATCTGGCTGATGAACATGTCTCTAGGGTTTCTTCGGTGGCTGCACATGTGTCGTCAACGGCTGCTGTCTCAAGCAGAACTGCACTTGGCCTCGTTCTTGAGGGGTGCTTTGTCACCAGACGACCGGGATGGACGCACCCTGGGTGGGGTCTTCTGGGGTACAAGCATGTGGATACATAAGGGATGGATGCACGACTTCACGGCAAACGACAGGATTTAAGGATCATGGATATATGTCTCAAATTATATGACTAGGCAGTGACAATGCCTGAGACTCAATCAAGGAGATGTTTCTACTTTCTTTGTCCACTCGTCTCGTAACAATGGGTTAATACAAAGATCAGTATCCACCAACATATCCAAGACGGTATACTGCCTGAGGCCATCGTGAAAAGAAATGACAGCTAGACCAAAGACTGGATAACGATTGCGGGGGCGCTGACCACGGCCGTTGTCTAAGCCTTCCAGCCACCCTCAGGCACCTCGACATGGCCATCATCATCACAGCAGCATCCCCCCGAGACGCATTCACAAGCGCCAGTAAAGCCCTGGAGGCGCCGTTAGTGAATCTTGATAATACTCCATGCGCCGCCCTTGCAGAGGAAAAGGCCAACGACGAGGAGACTTACTCCACATGGACACTCAATACAGGCAACTTGCACAGTGCCCTCGACGTTATCGTTGTCGCGGACTGCGATGGTCTTGAAGGAACGCTTGAGAGAGACCTGGTAGGATGGTGTCAATGAAGGCTTTAGGGTGAAGGTAGGGAGAGGCGTACAGCTCCAGGAGCGGCTAGGACAGTGGTAGTATAGAGCAAGGTGCTGATTAAGAGAGCGAACTTCATTTTGACTTCATGTTTCGAGAGTAAGTAGGTTGATGTACTCGGTGGTTGTTTGAGAGGTGCTTAGAAGAGTCGAGGGAGTCAGAGGCGTCACTTTATGGGAAACGAGATTGGGGCGGAATGTTCAAGTGAAGTTGGAGTGAAATCGCAGTGGGGAGTACATGTACGCATATATAACTATACACTGGGTGTCTCACTCAACTTTCTCTCTCTGCATAGCTGGTACCAATGAAGTGTCTTTCTTGCCTTCGTGGAGGGCCCGAACTGTGGCCAAATATCGATTTCCTTCTCAGCTTATCCTCATGAGATGGTCAAGAAATATGGCGTGGCCGGTGAAGTGTCGCGTCTGCCTGTCAGTGGCTGTCTAAAAAAAAGTGATAGTCGATTCCGCCCCACGCCGTCATCCATTGGTTCTCCTCGCCGCTAGGTCAGAGTGACGATAATCCTACGAATGACCCGGTCTGACAAAGACGGGTCAAGACACAGGTAGCCGAGTCTTTGAGCATAGCTGTGCTGATATGGCTCTCTCTTGTCGAGAGGAAAAGTAGCCATGCAGCCATACGATGTTCTTTCCTATACGGCACTGTTAATCTGCCCACACTGGAAGCTTACGCAGTGAATAAGTACTCGCTGGATGCGATCGATGATAGCCAAGAAGAAGGACGTATTATGTGCGTATTATGCGTTCGAGTTGCGCTGCGCCGTGTTGGTGCCTTGGCTTCGCCGTGGGGTCTGAGACAACCCGTCAGCATGCAAAGCTGCAAGATACGACGAGTAAGAGCCAGGTATTTGGCCCGAAAGATCCGTACTGAAAATGTCAATGAGCGTTGATGAGGTGCGAATTTGGCGGCAGGCGGATGATAGTGATTGCGTCATCGCCCCGCTTTTGTTAGTCGCGTCACTAACGCGCCCCTACCGTATGTGAACGCGACAGCGCTTGTCAATCCTCAACCAACATCATCTCAAATCACTTAAGCCAACTCAGACACTCGATAGCTTCTACTATAGACGCAGCGCTGCACCTGCTTGCTGCATGTGAAGCATTGTACGAGCTATTCCCCGGTCTTATCTTTCCGCTGAGCCTCCGCTGCGCTTTACCCGGTTATGAGACTACTTCGATGGTTCCTGGCAACACCTCGACAACAACGACTGATCCTCTGCACTAATTCCTTACTATGGTAGACACTGTTCTTGCGCAGGATGCGGTTCGTAGGCGGAGGCAATCGTCTTTATTATTCGTCTCGAACTTCCGACATGCTATGGAGCAAAGCTGACTGACTTGAGGTCTACGGAAGTCGTGGTGAACTCGCGATGAAGTCGACAAGCTGTCTCGTGTACTTGATTCTTGCCGCGGACTTCTCGCGGTGAAGCTGGGAAATTGTCTCACATACTCTGCCTTTCACTTTGTTTGATCCTTGTCGCAGTTTTGTCGTGGTGAATACGAGCCACTGTCTCGCACACTCTGCGATTTCACTTTCTTAGATCCTCGTTGCCGCTTTCCACATTTCCCCTCACCAACCGCGCAACGATTTATGACCCAGCCACTGGAACGCCCAGACCTCCTTCTCATCCCTTCCATTAATTAGCCCAGAATGAACGCCGCGACGCTCCCCGTTTATCCGCAATGGGTTGCGCAAACCCTCACGCCCTACCTGCGCTACGCCTTCAAGCACTTATTGCGTGACGATCTAGATATCGCGCCGTATGTCCAGCGAGCGCTCGAGACATCTAGCTCCCAACCGGTAAGTTCCCTCAATTCTTTACTCTCGCAGTCACCGGGTGCTAATTCGATTTAGAAGTCCTCTATCGACGGCGACGACCTCTTTTTTGAGCGCGTCTTCTTCGCGATCGAGCGTAGGCACCGAGGCCTCCCAGCCGAGCTCAATGGACTCACGGATAACCTGCAGCCTCTGGCGAGGTTTCTCATCCGGCGGGCGCAGCTAAAGGGACCCTACGAGCTGCTGCATCGCAATGCGCAGCCTAGTGAAGCATGGAAAAAGTACGAGAATGTACGGCTCATGCAGATTGCGACCGAACACACGAGAGGTATGTACACGCTTTCACCGGATTTGCCACCACACCGTCGCAAACACAACGCTCTTCACCCCATTTAAGCCCTACATCTAAGCCCCACTGTTCACAATTCCGTCCGTTAATATCGGTAATGTCATATATACACCCTCTATTCCTCTACGCTGTCCAAATGTCAACTGCTACCTTGGCCTTAGACTCTCTTTTACACCGAACTCTTTGCTTAACTGTGGATACTTACATGCACATCAGTGCCAAACTATTCCCCTTCATCTGTGGATAATCAACCAGGAACTTCAACTCTCACGATGACGGCAAGACCACCCACGGACCACAATATTGACCCTCGCTTACTTTACGCAAAGCCCGGCGAGTTCACTGAGCCTGGGCTCTCGGGAACCTTGACCATTCCTGAGTTCCAGCACTACCAACGCCGGAACCAAGAAATTGAAACGTTCTGGGCAAGAAGACAGGGTCAGCTTCCCAATCAGCAGCAAGGATTTGGACTACAACACCCATCACCTGGCTTTCAGGGTTCTCTGCAAAGTCATCAACATGGAACAATGTCGCCAGTTCTGCAGGGCCAGTTCAACAATACTGTGAACGGCCCAGGATTGCCGTACGTACCACGTCCGGCTCTTCAGCAGCATTCTACTCCGGATTACGCACAGCAGGTCGGGCAACAGCGGACTGTAGTGCCATCCCAGCTTCCAACCCCGGCACCGACTCCTACAGCGCAGATGTATACACCGGCTCAGTCTACCCAGCAGTGCTCCCCACAACTGGGTTCTTACCAGCCTACGGGGTATCCATCTTCAGCACAGCCGCAATGCTTCCAGCCACACCAGACGCCCAAGGCGCCAGAGCTCAAGATTAAGCAACACAGCTTCCCTACTGCGCCTCGGTCTCAGCCTACGCAGTCCGCAAATATTTCCAACCGTCGTCGCAATACTCAGCCTGGCCTCGCGACGCTTACTAGACCTGCCGGCATTTCCAAGTCCGTTCCCCAACCCCCCACAACTGCTGCCACGCCGGACTGGACCGACCGAGCTCAGCTTGCAGCTAGCATGCCTGCTTTTAAAAGTCTTCCGAAAGCAGAGAAGGTAGCCAAAATTCTGGAGATCAACAGAGCTATAAAGGCGAAGAACCCTACTACGCTCACATCGATGGAGCAGTTCTTGCTTGACCTGGATGTCGCTAAAGAAGACGTCACCGCAGTGGGAGTAGTAGGGCCCGATGGTAATATCGTGAAGCCACCAGGTCAACAAGCGATATCCGTTCCAGCGCCGAGCTACCCGACTCCTCCGGGGCTACAGACAACTCCACCAGGTCTCCCGGCCTTCGCGCATCATCCGGGGTATTCGAACATTACGAGTTCGTTCCCTCAGCCGTCCTATAATCCACCAACGAAATCTGCACCGGCTGGCAAGCGAGGGAGGAAGAAGAAGGAGAAGAAGAAGTGAGACAAGTTCGAGCGGCACGCGAGCTGAACTGGCTATTAGGATACTGATGTTTGTTCCCTAAATCACTTTATCACTTGATTGGAGCCTACATATTGCTTGGTTCGATGGCAGTACGTTTCCAGGCTGTTCTGTGCGAGTTCATACTGGAGGGCTGTCGGCCTGGACACGCTTCCACGCAAAGTATGACTATCAAAGGTTAGAGAAGCAAATTACAAAGTGTATTACTGATTGCGATATTGAACGTGACTATCTGTGAGCCGCATCTATCTAGCATAAGCCCTCAACTCAGGCTCAGCGTACATCTTTTGTGGGTACGTCAACAGCAGTACACCAGCCACAGGAATGAGCCCTTCAGTAGCCAATACATCATCAAGGTTGAGACCCTGAGCGGCGTAGGTACTGCAAACGCTCTTAACATCAATGCGATCCACATTGCCCGGTCCATCGTGCGTAAGTGCATCAACGATAAGCGCGTAGGTCAGAGGGTTGAACAGAACGCCGGCATGGCCGTAGAGGGAGCCGCCTAGCTGTCCAAAGCACACCTTCTGTACCTCGTTGTTGGAGACACCAACATTGCGCGCGTCATTGATGAACGCGGATGCGATAGTGCCTTGTTGAGGCTCCACAACCTCATCAAAGAGGCCGGAGTAAAAGGTCGTAGTGGGTACGTATGCGCTGTCGCCTCCATCACGCCTGAGCGATGCAATGTAATCGGAGGTAGCCTCTTGCTGGATAACAGAGGGGTCGCAGGGAAGGAGCGCGATGTCGCTGTTCGGTGTCAAGCAGATCGCGTTCGCGATGACAGTGCCCTTGAAGTCTGGAGACACGGGAAGGAAGTCCTTGACAACCTTACGGGTTGATGGCCAGTACTTCAACACCCACTGTGTGTCTAGACCACCCTGGGACCAAGAGATGACGGCGATGTTCTCCTTGTTCGTGCGTGAGACCGCGCTGATGTAGTTGATGGCGTAGGCAATGTATTCGGAGTTGGTTTGCGCGTCCGCAAGCATAGCGCCGGGGATATTGAGCCATACAGGGTCAGCATAGCTCTTTCCGTTCAACAACTTCCTGAGGTTGCTGGCAAAGTTTGTGCCTCCGTAAGCACCTGTTCCGGGTACAAAGATCACTGGGCGTTTCGCGCCGTAGGTGAAGCTAGGTGGGATGAAGAGTGCTTTTCGGAGTGCCGACTCGGAGAGTGTGTATGGTGCATCAGCAGCATCTTTCTTGGGGTAGATACCAAAGGTGGCTGGGTTGTTGTTGTTGATGCTGTTCTCGCCGAAGGGCAGACCACCGGTGAAAGCGGCCTTTAGCGTGTCGTCAAGGACCAGGCCACCGGCTATCTGCGTTGCTACTGCGGCGAAAAAGTCCGTTCGCGTGGTCGGACTCGCCCAGATTTCGGAGTGCCTTGCGACAGCCTCTTCGATGCTCGTTGGTCGCGAAGTAGGCTCGAGTAGTTGTAGGATTTCGAGCACCTTTGGGGCATCGCCGTCCTTGACTGCTTGGTCACATTGGCCGAGGAGGCCACCCACGAGGGAGGTCAACCCAGATGTGAGTTTACTGAGCAGTTGACGCTCATCTAGACCCTGGACTGCGTCGACGGCCGGTGCAGGTGCTGCAATCGGTGCAGGTGCCGCAGCTGGAGATGGTGCGGGAGCTGCGAGCGACGCAGGGAGAAGGCTCAGAAGAGCTAGCGATTGGATGGAGAGACGCATGTTGACAATTGCTGGACCTTGGTACAAGAAGCAAGCACGACCAAAAGATGAGGAGATGCAGGGCCCTGGTCGATCAAGATAAGCAAGCATACGACCCTTCTTTAACCATTTGTACACCACGAGTCGTGAAGCTCAAGATCGTCATCCTTCCCAAGCGTTGCATCGCAGTCTACCACGAAATGTTTACATTGTCACGTCTCTAGCGTCGCCGACCAGGTGGAACAGTCGCGGAAGCGCATCTTGGTATATATCGATCTGCAGAGGCCTTGAAGATCTTGCACTATCCAAGTCATTAGCGTACGGGACGGGCTGTGATCATGATGCTCCCCTGAGTAGATCAAGAGCTGCTTTACTTGATTCGGTTCGAAGACTATTGAATACGGCAGTTGAGCGCCACTGACATCGCGAACCCACTTTCCGCTTGGGTTCTGATTGACGCATGGCTCTGGCGCATTCGGCATTCGATCCACGCGAACGAACCTTCTGCACGTGTTAGAGATGCATTGTATAGTCGTGATGGCTGAGCAAGGAATGCATGAACTTTGGCCGGTGAAGAGCGCGCGCAGAAAAGAGGAGTTGCGTCCATAGCCAAGTAAACGGAGTGGATAGTGTAGATGCGATTGGCCGACCTCGGAGAGTCTTGCCAACACAACCACCTGGGCAGTCCCTTCAACTGGGTACGCTGAACCTCGGCTTAGCACCCCGCCAAGATATCGGCGATGATGCTTGCGCGCTGTGGAGACATACACATGCAATTCTTCTCAGAGACGAGGAATTCTATCCGCCGGATGGGTCTTTTTGACGTTGAGAAAATGTCCGTGGGCCCACACTCCGCACATCGAAGCGCGGCCCAAGCACCCGTTCTGCGGAAATTATTCCCGTCCCTCTTCTTTTCCAGCCCGCACAATATCTCCTTCCGGTCCCTGAATCACTTGGATGTATGTTTCAGGTCGATGCTAGCGTTCTAAACAAGAACAAACTTGCTGTTCGTCCCCAAGACTTCTAGCCTCAGCTAATCTGTGGCTAGTAGCACCACTACTACTGCGTTACCAGATGGAAAGTTACTGAACCGCATACTATCACCTCTACCCCGCCGCAACACCAAGCATCTGGTCTCGACTATCTTGTGTTTTTCTCTTCCCCTCTCAATTATGCGCGTTCCACGATGCCTGATTTGACGAGCTGCTCGGAGTCGTAGAAGCCGTAGAGTGCGACTGAGTTCCCTCGGCTTGCCCAGGTGTGTATACTAACAATGCCACAATGGGAGTGCATCTTGAGGTGTCCGTATGGCCAATTGTGCAGCTTCATCCTATGCCTGCGATGAAAAGGGACCTCGGGACCTCGGGAGTCTGGCCATCATCAGCTCCATCAGACCTTGATCAACAACTAGTAGAGGCTCCTGTCCGCCTTTCAAACACGCAACGTCAGCTCACAAAGCCTTACAGCCCGAGGTATTAAAAATGATAGTCGTTTGTGGATCGTTCAATACTGCAATTTGCATCTACATTCAGCGCTGCGTAGAACGTTGCATGCTGGTGATGGGAACGCGTGACGTCATCATCTGCTAGCGCGATCCACAGCCGTCCCGGGAACGGACGCGATGTCAATTCCAGCGTGCTGTTGTCTAAACGACACTGCGCTCGCCCTACGCGTTGCCAATGCGCGCACGCGACTGACGTCTTCTTTTCTTGGGTTTCGTATGAGTTTGTCGCGGTTCTATCTAAATAATGCCCACCGGCATAAAAGAAGCTCCATCGGATTGCCAGAGGGCCTGCTTAGGTGCGACAGAGACCAGTGTGTCCAAGCAATATACGATGTATCGGCGTCACGATAACCTCTACAGCCATCTTCATCATGATGTGCCTGCCAAGTATACTCTGATCGCCGCAGTCTTGGTAGTCACGTCCACAGGATTCGTCCCTACCACGCTCAAAGCGTCTTCTACGGCCTAGGCACAGACTCATCGCGTTCTCTCACGTCGCACATCGTACATCGACCCTACGGACGCACGCCTTTTCCTATTTCTAATGTAATTTGCTGTCTCATCGCGCAGGGCTGAGACTACCTCCTATCCGGACCCTAATGAGCAGCTCTTTCTTTCAGTTACCGCCACCTACAGCTCCTTCTATCCTACAGCAGGCCCAACGGCAAGATGATGCTCTTGACGTCCTCAATACATGCAACCTCCCGCAGCTATTGGATCTCGATGACAGGCCCACATTTGTGCTCAACATGGACGAATATTCGAAGGGATGCCGAAATCCGATACGACCTATTTTCTGCAATGCGGCACTCCGTGCGCAACACCAACTCTTGGAGAAGGTAATCAACAACTCGCCAAGCAATGGCGGTCCCGCGGATGGTGGAGCAACACATGATGAGTTTCGAATATGGGCGACAATTCTCAGCAAATTCAATGACTCCCGGGATATATTTCCCATCACCATCGAGTTCGAGAACTTGTTATGGCTTGGTGTTTCGATTCATCCCAATTGGCGACTCGTCAGCGCACACAAGCTTTTCCGGAATGAAGATATTCCTGAAGGGGATCCGCTGAGTGCATCGGCACCGCGACTCGAGAAAGAGGGGCACGGCGATCTCACTGGCGACGTTGCAAAGACTTTAGCTTCTGCAGAGGCAATACCGACGCGAGAGATCATCGAAGATGTGCAACAACCTAAGTTCCCGTTCGTTTCCCTCGGCCACGACCGTGACAAGAATAGCTCCTCGAGTATCTCAGCGATCACTTTGTCTACGCCTGATTCGTCAGTACCCGACTGGACAGCACCGAACCCCAGAGGTGTTCTCTCAGATCATCTACAGTTTATACGAGGCATTGACTGGGCAAAAACACCCTTGGGAGCTATGAACAGATGGTCGATCCAGTTCCGAGAGATCATCTGCTTGGTCATGCGCAACCCTCACCCATCTTCTGTCTTTTGGGGCGAGGACCTGACTATGCTCTACAATGAGGCGTACCGGGACGACGTGACGGGCGACAAGCATCCGGCTTTGATGGGAACCGGTTTCTCGGGCCCTTTCGGTGAAATGTGGCATGCGGTTGGTCCTGTAATTCGCGAATGTGCACGGACCGGCCATGCGCAGCTAAACCACAATCAGCCGCTACCCATCATGCGTTATGGTTACATGGAAGAGTCTTTCTTTACTTGGTCTTTTGTCAGTATTGATGCCCTTGATTTGGCCCCGTGACTATGTACCACTAACACATGGACAGGTTCCAGTCTTTGGTGGAACAGAGCGAGTCTTGGGATGTAAGTAACACTGCGAAACGTTGCCGTACCGCCTATTAGCGAGACCAAGTGGGCTTGAGCCAAAGTTACTGGAACTGCTGACTGAGATGTGAACTGTAGTCTATCTCAATGCTTTTGATACCACGGTTGAGTCGATCAGCAGTAGAAGAATGTGGTTACTGCGATCCCTCGGGGAGCGGATGAATGCCACACGTACTGTCAGTAAGTGAACATAGACGATCCTTCATGTGAGCCTGACGCTAACCGTGCACCCACAATTCAGAAGAATTCTGGATAAGAGTGCTCGAAGGCCTGAATCACAACGAATACGACGTACCCTTTGCGCTCCTATATACTGTTACCGAGGCAGACGACATTGAGAATAGTTCCTCGCATTCAGATGCAACGCCAACGTCTGTCAAGTCATGCGTGTTCGAAGGATCTATCGGCGTGCCGAGAGGGCATGCAGTGTCACCCGATAAATTCAGCTTCAAGCACCATGACGGCATCTTAACGCCCGCCTTTCGAGAAGCTACGCAGACCCTGGAGCCCAGCATGCTCAGCATCAAAGACCGCACGCTTCCACAACCACTGCTAGACATCATTGAATGGCGCGGCTACAAGGATCCTTGTAGAGAGGCAATGGTTTTACCTCTACGCCCAACCAATGCAGACAATGTGTGTGCCTTATTACTGTTAGGCATCAATCCACGAAGGGCATATGATCATGAGTACAGGTCTTTCATGGCCATGCTCAATAGACAGATCGCCACATCGTTGGCGTCAGTACTACTTTTCGAAGGTGAAGTGCGGCAAAGCAAAGAAGTCGCAAAGATGGCTACCCTACAAAAAGAACAGATGTCTCGACAGCTCCAACTCCAGACCGGGCGAATGCGACGAATGACCGAGCTATCGCCCATGGGCATGTTTCTATTCAACCCGGATGGACTTTTATTAGAGGCGAACGAGAAATACTACGAGATGACAGGTGTCTCATCTACAGGAGCCAAACTGCCTTGGACTATTGACATGATGGTGGGCGAGAGCAGACAAGTCGCGCAAGACATGTGGAACTGTACGCGATATTGTCGTGCCAATCACATGTTGCAAACGCTAACCACGAAGTTCAACATCCAGATATGATCACTCACCATAAGCCAGCAAGTCGTGAGCTACAATTCGCCAATTCGACATGCCAGCCACGAGACATCGACGGTTCACTAATCGAGTATTGGGTCCTCTCTGCTAGTCAGCCAGAGCTAAGCCCCGATGGTGAGCTGATCAGCATCATGGGCTCGCTCACGGACATTTCGCATTTGAAGTGGGCGCAGGGTCTGCAAGAACGAAGACTACGAGAGGCAGAAGAGGCGAAGCGTCAACAAAACGAATTCATCGACATCACGTCGCACGAGATGAGAAGTAGCGATATCCCTCCCTATGTTGATTGCATTTGAAATATCTACTGACGCGTTCACCAACATCTAGACCCGCTTTCCGCGATCTTGATATGTGCCGACGACATCAAAGATACTCTGACGCAGTATAAATTCTCATGCACTGGCGATCGACAGATGGCCCAGGACTGTATCGAGGCTGCTGAAAACATCACTCTTTGTGTTCAGCATCAAAAGTCGATCGTCGACGATATTCTCACGGTCTCAAAGCTGGACTCAAATCTTCTCCGCATCACGCCAATGCCAGCGCAGCCTATCATCGTTGTACAGCGGTCCATGGCAATGTTGGTAGCCTCCAGTCGAATATATACGGAAGCTGGGCTGACATGATCCTAACAGGTTCCGTCCTGAAATACAAGCCAAGAACATCGACTTCAAGTTCGTTCCGCATCAGAGTATCCAGGACCTCGACATTGACTGGGTCATTCTTGATCCAAGTCGACTCCTTCAAATTATCGTCAACCTTATAACCAATGCCATCAAGTTCACTATGGACTCACCAGTTCGCTCAATCACAGTTCATGTCTGTGCTCATGCGGATTCGCCAGACTTTGGCGTACCAGAAGGGTTCCAATGTACGTAAATGCATTGGTCGAATATCCTGAAGGTGAAGCGCTAATTCTATGCGCCCACCGTTAGTTGTTCCGCAAAGACAAATCGTGAACGAATTCGGAAACGGCGAGGGTTGGGGTTCAGGTTCATTCGTCTATCTTCGATTCAATGTCGAAGACACTGGATGCGGTTTGTCGCCTCAGCAGATATCGCTGCTATTTGAGAAGTTTGCGCAAGCTGTGAGGAGCGACCAGCCCCGAACCACTGCCAAAACTAGGCTGACAGAGTTCTCAATGTGAAGTCTCCACGGACGCATATGCAGTACGGCGGTAGCGGTCTCGGACTCTTCATCTCGCGCCAACTTGCCGAGCTTCACGGTGGTCAAATCGGCGTCTCGTCACAAGCTGGCGTGGGCAGTACTTTCGGGTTCTACTTGAAATGCAAACGCATGATTGCAAAAAAGCCTACGATCTCAACGGATAAAGTGAAGCACGCTCTGGACGCCGAACACGCGGCATCTTCGCGCAAGATCAGTGCCGCAGCCGCAAATCAGAACTCCACCGCGCCCACAATCGCTACTAAGGAAGTTGAAACCCCGGTACAAGCACAGATTCTCCGGCCCACAGATGACAAGAAAGTCGAAGAGAAAGATGATCGACTCCACGTTCTTGTCGTCGAAGACAATCTAGTCAACCAAAAGGTACTGGTGAAACAGCTCACAAAAGCTGGCTGCGTCACACATACCGCCGACAACGGCGTCTGGGCATTGAAGCAGCTCGCAAAAACAGAATTCTGCGTCGATGACGGTATGCCACTCACCATCGTTCTCATGGACTGCGAAATGCCGGAGATGGACGGCCTCACCTGCTGCAGGAAGATACGGGAGATGGAGGAACGGAAAGAGATTACGAAACATGTGCCAATCATCGCGGTCACGGCGAATATCCGAGGAGGACAGATGGATGACGCAAAGGAAGCGGGTATGGATGATGTTGTTGGGAAGCCGTTCAGGATCCCGGATCTTTTGGCGAAGATGAAGGCCCTGTTGAAGAAGCTAGGGGACTAGAAACGAGTGTGCATCTTTCCTAATACAGATCCTTGACGCATACCTGGTTCTGGACAATCATGGTCACCGTTCATCGAATGATTCATGATATCCGAGGCTACACACACAGCCCATGTTGTCTCTGTCGTAAGACTTCGGTCGAGGTCATCTAAAGATGCTTTACGTTTGCAAATACCCCGAGAGACTCGATCAGGCTGCTGTCATAGCCTCAAATCGCTCTTCTTTTTAATGTATGTGAACCGGAATCATCAAACGCGTGTGCTGAAGACCTCTCGTAGACGTCTCAAAAAGAAAGCCGTGTAAATTCATGCACCTGAACTCCCCAGACGAAGGCACAGCGAACATCATCTTTCAATCTACCAATTTTGGATACTCAGGCCAAACACAGCCATGCTTCCAACTGCTTAAATTTTTGGTCGACGAACTCACAAGTTCGCCGCCATGAGTGAAAAGAAGAAGAAGAGGTTTGCGGACGGGAGAGGAGGTTTATATGCACCAAGGGCGGCGCTAAGATGGCGCTAATCAAACATAATGGTACCGACAAGATGGCATTGAAGAGGTAGGCAGGTGACGTTGCAGCCTGACGTTGCAATGGACGTCACCAGCCGATAAGCAGCATACCCACCCAGTGATTGACTAGTACCGAGGAAATGACATGACGACGAAAGGAAAGAAGGGAAATCCAATCAAACGTGGAGGGAAGAAGGAAATACACCGTGACAGTCTGATACATCCAACACCGACTTACCGTTCCGTCCTGTGAACCAAAACTCACATCCAAAACATGATCTTGTCGAGAGACTCATGCCAAGGATTACCCGTTGTCGTTCCAGCTGGCTTTTCGCTGTAAAACTCGGTTTGTGCGCGTGCCAATACTAACGCCCTCAGGTGTGCTCTCACAGCCTGTGGAACAGCGTTCTCCTCGTCAATCTCTGCGTTGCTCTTCACATCTCCGGCTGCAGTATCGAAAGCTCGGCCTGCGCGATACTTGGTGTTGCGATCATTTTGCAGGCGGGTAGGTTCATTCACTTTAGCGGTGTTGAGTGTTCCAATAAAGGTAGCGTCGCGGCCAGCCCAGGTATCGGGGAGGTAGAGACGTGCTCGGTCGCAGAGACGGTCAGCATAGTAAGTTGGAGCAGCGTATGAAACACCAGTCGTGGCTCGGCAATAGGTGTAGCACAGGTGATGAGTCTATAAAATGTGATGTTAGTACGAAACGAGAACCTAGGAGGGTAAGATAGGGCAAACAACTTACTAATTTGCGGAGATTGGCAGCACCTGTGCACGTCGCTATTCCATCGTCCCGTAGAACGAAGTAGTGCGTGGGTCGTGCAGTTCCTTTGATGCCACTGTGCGACTGCAAATAGAAGTCTCGGAAGTACGGCGAAGTGACTGTACGGTCGACGTAGGTACCAGGGTTGCAGTTGTTGTTACCGTAGCTATCTTTGCTGTTCGCATCGATAGGATAAAAGCGAGTATGATGACGTTTGACACCCACGAGGGCAGTAATTTTGGTTGCTTTGCCGACGCCCATCGTCATTGTGTTGCTCCGCTTTCGTACTGCTTCTGCGGCCCGTCCGATAGCTGCCAACTCGACGCTTACAACACGCGAGTATTGTCCTGCAACATAGTCAGTACGCTGATAGATACCAAAAGAATGGGATAATAAAACCTTTGGAAACACCGTCACGGTAGTAGATGAAGTTCTGTGGGACCACGGTACTGCCTGTGGCGACCATCCAGGCCCTGATCCTCTCTTCCACCATCTCTTGGACGTGATCGATGATCTGAAGTCTTGTCAGTGCTTTCTTAGTCAAATCTTCTATACATAAACTTACTTCGCGGTCAGTCTTGTCTTTACTCTGTAGGCGAGCTGAGCCAAGGAACCTGCCAGCTTCGTGGTCGACCGATCCTACAATACACGCAATGGAAGGTGAGTTTTCATATGCTCCAATACCGGGATGGATTACGTCTGCACCGAGGACAAGAGTGTTCTTGCCCAATGCCTCGGAAATGTACTCGACCGATGCGTTGACACCACCGAACTTGATGTTGATCTTCTGTGTGATATTCGACATGTATTTCGTAATCTGGTCGGTGCCCGGAGTTTCGAGTTGCGAGGGTTTGGCGACGCAAAGGGAGCGAATTCCGAAGTGCTTGTCCGCCAGCTTCTTGAAGTGCGCGTACACGTGTCGGTCCGGATACGAAAGCATGAGTATGACAAGATCAGCCTTTGAGGAGACAGCTTCTGCCATTTTTGACTGTAGACTCTCTCCCGGTCCGATAGTAGCTGCATTGTTTCCAGGATTGACACGAACGACTTGAGTGTTTGCCAATCCGCATTTCCGGCCCAGCTGGTTGAGCAACTCGGTTTCGAAGTTGGCGATCGTTGGGGTGATATGCCGATTCTGAAGCTGGTGGATAACGTAGTACCGCATGGCCGAGATTTTGGGCTCATGAAACTGCTGATCGTCTTCGATATTCCAGACAGACTGCTTGAATGAGAGGCTCTTCTTGCTATTCTCATTGTGGTGTTGGTTCCATTTGTATGTCACAGAGGGAAAGGGCATTCTGCCAGCTTCCACACGCATCATAGTAGGATAGAGCGACAACGGGGCGCCGTTCCTGAAGCCGACCTTCTCATTCTTGACTTCAGTGAAGCCAAGATGGGCAAGGCCTTCGCGTTCGATAAGAGTCTGGGCGACGCCGGGGTTGAGTGCAGCTTGATTGACCATCGAGCTTGTCAGATGTTCAGGAACAGGACGTCTGAAGATTTGGTAAGGTACAATACGTAGATGCTCCTGCGCGTACCAGACAGGGTCGGTATCCGTGCCTACGTTGACGGCTTTGCGACCCGTCATCGCGGTGAGACCAAAACTGCTTCTGATGTGATCGGTAACCATTGTTGGTATCGTCCGGAAGATGAAATTGCCTTGCGGGTCCTTTGTAGGCTTACCATCGGTTCCCTTCACCTTCTCGACGAAACTCAGGTCCTCGATTTTCTCATCGGGGTTGTTCTTATCCCCAATGCTGTGGATCGACTTGATGCGAGCACCAAAATTGTTCAAGCGCTGCTGGCTATGCTTCGGGTCGACGTAGACGCGGAGTTTGCTCAAAAGCGCTATACGTTCTTCCAAGTCGGGGAATGTCTCGCTATCTGCCAAAAACTCGCTGACGAGGACAGGACGAAAGAAAGCGCTTGTAGCAACATTGAAGTTCATCAGTAGA
The DNA here is from genome assembly GCA_022609215.1 of Alternaria triticina. Classification (NCBI taxonomy): domain Eukaryota; kingdom Fungi; phylum Ascomycota; class Dothideomycetes; order Pleosporales; family Pleosporaceae; genus Alternaria; species Alternaria triticina. The sequence goes on from JAGKPX010000065.1 coordinate 97,495, forward strand.
CATCCCATGCCCGGCTTGATGGTGTAGTAGTAGCCACGCATGATTTCCAACGACTGTGAGTGGTACTGTATCTTGTTCTGTTCGCGGTAGAGAGTTTTCCGAGCCTTCTTTACGAAGAATTTGTCAACGGAATGCCGGTATACCTCGGCATCGAAGCTCTTGGATATGATGATATTGAGGCATCGTTCAACAGCAGCCAGATCAGTATGGACCTCGCTTAGGGTAGCCATGGTCTGATTGTGTAGTCTACCAATGGGTACTTTGCCAACGAACTTCAAGCGAGCAGCGACCGGATTGTTTCCTGTCGTAATGTTGTGGCTGGGCCATACTGCGCCTGCGTTCTCATTGGCTGCGTCGCCGGGCACTTGCGGTGGTGTCGTGAGGTTTTGATGCAAATTCACCCAAGACACAATTGTCTTTTGATTGTCGGTAGCGAAGTTGGCTTGGTTATTGTTGAGGTGGGTCCAGGCTTCCAGGGTTCTCTTGAATAATGCTTGGACTTTCTTCTTGGTGCGTCCGTCTCCCTCTAGATCAAGTATCTCATATTCGTAGAGGTCCGTCGCATCGGTAGTGATCTCGAAGTGATTAGTTAAGATCGTTTGCGGTGAGATCAGAGCTGGAAGTTCGGTGCGGAGAGGATATTTGGCGGCTGTTTTGTTCTTCTTGACCAGTTTCTTGTCTTTCTTGAGCTGTTCCTGCCCCTCTTCAACAAAGGACTTAGAGTTCCAGGGTCGGCCGACCAAATCAGTTGTCACCACAGGAACTGCAGTACTGCTGGTGGGATAGTAGAGCTCATGGGTGCTGTCGCGCCAGTCGTGGTCCACTTGCATTTCTGTGGAGGAGGCCATTGTGAATAAAACCGCTGCCGATGATACAGGGATTGATGCGTAAGAGGAGAGTGTGATGTCGAATACTGAAATGATACCAGGAAAGACTGGATTATATGGTATGATATAGTCATCGTAATAGCTTGCTGTTGATGAGCAGGCGGACACTCTGCGCAATCATGAGCGAGAAAAACCTGCTTGCGCAAGCAATCTGCTGTGAGTGATGTGTGTAGAAGGAGTTGGTTTTACCATGGTCGTTTCCCAAACCTTCCGTCCGGCTTGCTCGATAGGTGTACGGACAAAGACATCGGGAACCACAGTATCTATCCGCGAGCACCTCGAAGACTCGGACTTCCTCGTTCCGATAACGTACAAACTGGAGAGAAACTGGTGATTGAGCTCATAGACACATTGAATACCACCACGGCCATGTGCGTCATGGGGCTTTGGGTCATTACCCCCAAGAGCAATTGAAGCTATGCCTCGATGAATCGGACATGCGAACCAATCTAGACATGTAGGAATGCACAAAGCTGAGTCCAAATTCGGAGTGACTTGATGGCGGTCCCGGGGTCGAAGAAAACGAGACGCGATTTGTGGTAGCGCATTGCTATGTTGTTGTGAGCGGCAATCGACGGCAGCAACATGCAGACTCCGCGCGGAAAAGGCAGCGTGGCATGTTTAAATCAGCAAATACATTGGTATTTGCGGATCTCAGGGTTGACGGCCTTCGCTGGTTGAGAAGCTCGAGTGTGGAGGTCTTGTCTCCTGCTGGACGCAAAACAGTCAAGAGCTCAAGCGCCATCACGTGCCCAGGTGCTTAGCGCACCACGCGTGGACGCGTCAAACCTTCCTTCATCTCCACCTTGCCGTCCTGCCCATACTGCACCACAACACGCGACACCATCTGCGCCCGCGACACGCAATCACCCGGCAGAAGCACACCGCATCAACGCTACAACAAGTGCCCCCAAAGTTCTTCTGCAGAAGATACTCAGAAAAAAGCTAGTTCACGATGGACCACCCACAAACCCCCCGCATCCTGGCCCCACACCTCTCAAACTTCCAACACCGCATCGTGCGCATGCTAGGCAAAGTCGTGCAACTACGCGGCGAGACTGCAGTCATCGATGCAGGAGGCAATGTTGATGTTATTCTGAACAGGGTAAGCATCCTGATATTCATTTTCATGCCCGGGTGTCATTCAAGCTAACATTAATCGACTAGGACTCACACCTCGCCGTCGGTCACGCAGTAGAGATCATCGGCAAGGTAGATCAGAATCTGCATGTCAAGGTGCAAGCTGCTACAGACTTTGGGACAAACATCGGTATGTGCTCTCCGTCCCTCACGAATCGGGATACATGCTAACGCGAAAGCAGACTTCAATGCCGCAAATGCTGTTGTGGATGCCACACATCGGTACAAGGAAATCTTCTACGATGATAACTAAACATCATCCATTGAAAGGCGTTTGAAGATGAACACGGTGAACCTACTCATCACCATGCAGCGGAGGAAGAAAGTCATGATCAGGTGTCATGTATATCTGCAAACCAATTGTATAAAGACAATACGTTATATGTTCTACGCCCGATATATGGTATCTTCCCGCCACAGAACCTGAGCGCCCATGAACGCCAACCCATTCAAGATAACGCCCACATATTCATACAGTTACACTCAACACTGCCGTCTTTTCTAGTGCTTAGAGCTTACTTCGCACTCCCTCGAGTCTAAACTTAACATCTTTGAGCTGCTTCCCAGTTGGCTTCCACGCCTCAAACATGCCTAGTAATTTCTCAACCTCATCTCCGAGTTCCTTTTTGACAAAATCTTCTTCTAGCAACCCCCTCATCGCCCAAGGTAAGAAGTAAGGGTTCGGGTTTGTTGTGGTGGCAGATGGCTCGTAGTGATTCACCCGAAGTTTGAATACGTCCTCCTTTTTACTGTTATTCGCGAGCTTCTCACCAATGATGGGGATGTTGATGCCCTGGAAACTGCCCGCGGTGTTCGGGCGCTCTTTAGTCGTTGTTGGTGTCGGTAGGGATGTTGTTTCGAGGGCGTGTTGGACGGCTAGGGAATAGATGGCAGGGTCTTCGTAGACGCGGGAGTGGCCCTCGCCGCCATATAGGGAGCCTGCGAGGGCGGGGGAGAGTTCGCGAATGAGGCCGTGATCGGGGAGACCCAGATTGCGTAGCTTCAGCGCGAAGCCGACGAGGTGGGTTAGGAAGTCTGGCGCGTGGATGCGGCCATCGACGAAAACGGCGCGGTAGATGTAGGGATGCGACAGCGTTGAGAAGGTTGACGACTGACTTGCGTTAGCAGGGATGAAGGAGTTCGTCTTGGAAGTGTCTGCTTACTTCGAGAGAGACCAGCTGGTCGTCGATACTACCAACGTATAGTATCCGCACACCGAATCGAAGGACTTCGTCCAGAGCTGCGAGATACATCTGGCTAACAAGACTTTTAGGGTTGGAGAACTCAAACAGCTCGGCAGCTGTAGGGCCAAAGTACTTCGTCTTGTACTCGATGAACGGGCCCATGTTGACGCCGGCCATGGCGCATACTCCGATCCTCGTTGCATTGACACATCCAAATTGAATGAGCTTCGCGACGAGCATCATAGCTACTGGCACGCCTTGCGAATGACAGGCGACCAAGATGAAGTCGGCTTGCTTCAGGTGGTCGATCCAGTTTAGCAAGAGCTTCCATAAGGAGTTGACACGCTCGGCGATGAATCCCTCTCCTTCTAATGCTATCTGCTCAATCTCTGGACTGTATCCCCGCGCTTCGGTCCAATCTTTGATCGCTGCTGCCGCTGCATTCGCGAAGCGAATTGATGTACCCGTCGGTTGCCCTAGCACCTTTTGAATGATAGGCGCAGGGAAGAATCCATGTACACCAATGGCTACAGCTTTCTTGATCTTCGGTGGTGCCGGGTTTATATGTAGGTGAGGGGTCGCAGGTTCGCCTCCGAGAAAGTATCGACGGATTTGCTTCCAGAAGTTTGGTTGCTGGACCATTTGATAGGTGGTCCGGAACTCTGGCAGCAAGAGGTTCGCCGGTCCTTGCTTTGCCTTCGCTGCCTGCTTGAGCGCTTGCTTAGCAGCAGTTCCTGTCTCGGGTTTCGCGTCGGGCTTCGTCTCGGGTTTCATAGGCTCGAGCACTGGTGAGGCTTTCGTCGGCGTAGCGGGCTTACTTGACGTGGGAGTATCCGCTGGCGTGTCTTTAGCGGGAGGCTTTGTCTTCGGTCGGCCTCGTAACGATGCGAACGATTTCTTGGTCACCGGTTCCTCTTTCGGTGGCTGCTGTGGTTCTTTGGGTGTCTCCGTGTCTGTCTTGGGCTGCTCTTGCTCGTTGAATTGCGCTGCTTCTGGGTTCGATTGTGAAGGGGTATCGAACACTGCTACCTCACCCACATGTTTCTGCGGTCCAGTCTCACCTGGTCTCTTTTCGTCTTCTGGCTTGCCCCTGTACCAAAACGCCCATGCGGAGGTTTTTGAAGGTCCTGTAGTACTCTTCTGAGAAGCTTCAATTGGCGCATCGGAAGTTGTGGGTGTTGGTGTTTCTTGGGGGGCAGTGGGTTCGGGTTCGGCAGGTGCTTCGGGTAGCGTCTGAGGTTCGGTATCGACTTTTGTTGTGTCGTTGTTGTCAGTGGGAGGCTCGACTGGAGGTGGATTCGCCTGCGCATTCTGCGCACTACTCCACGTCCAAAACCAAGAGCCAGATGCAGCTCTGGCCAGGACTTTGGCAGTTGTAGACGTTATAGCCCTTGACTCTGTATCTGAACGAGGTGCCGCTTCTTTCGGCATATCCTTCCCATCTGTATCTGCGACCTGATCAGTGTCGGGTTGGATAGTGCCAGCATCTAGGCCCTTCGTTTGCGCATCTGGCTCTTCTGAAGGTGTCGGTCCAGGAAGTGGCGTGGTGGAAGCTTCGTCAACGCTTGAGTGTGCCTCGCTTTTGACTTTGGCTGGGTCTGCGTACCCGTCGGGGCGTGACCACCAAGATTTCCATCCCCATGCACTAGCAGCTGCATCCACTTGTGATTTGGGCGGTTCGGGAGGTAATGGCGGTTCGGAGACTTGGGGCGCGGGTGTTTCTTCGACATCTTGTGGCTGTGGCTTTGGCTTTGGAGTTTCGTCGAGGAGGCCGTCTGAGGATACGTTTACCTGGGTGATGGAGGCGGGTATGGCATCGCCCTTACTCGACTTGCGCTTGGTGAGGAACTTCTTGGGCGACTCGTCTCTTGGCTTCTTCGCTTCGTCATCAGGTAGTTCGCCTGTCGCGCCCCCGCTGACTCCGATGCTTTCCTTCGCGGTCTGGACTATGGCAGGCGCTTTCGACCGCCAACTGCCCGTGCCCGAAAGCCACCTCTTGCCTCGCGGTGTCTGTGTCCCGGAGGCTGTCGGTGTTGTGGCGCCAACCGAAGACGTTGACGCTGCTACCGACTGGTCCGAGGGTGCATCTGGTAGGATGTCACTACTGCTGGGAGTAGTGTCGGTCGTACTTGCATCCTGCGGGACTGCTGGGGCCTTGGTGGATGCGTCGGAGGGAGCCTCGGGGTTTGGCTTGGACTTCTTGCGTGGGTTCATTCCGGCAGGGAGGGTGAGGGAGCTGAGAAGGCGATGCGACCGCTGCAGCAAGCATCAGCACGGGCAAGACACGTGAAGTTGGCAGCATACCTTCATCCCGAGGTGGACCAGGCGCGTCGGTGCGGCTGCAATGACGCATGTGGGCCCATCCCGTGCACTAGTTGCGGATTAGCGTACCCTGATAGCGTGAATTCTGCCACCGCCTAGCGATATTGTCGGGCTTCCCAAATTTTTGTAGCGCGAACTTTTGCCCGCCGTACCACGACGCCGAACCGCAGCAATGGCGATCCAAAAGAAGGTGCGCAAATACGATATTGATACACGCGATAGTGACTAATCCCCCAAAAGCACGGAAAAGGTCGTCTCGACAAATGGTACAAGCTCGCCAAGGAGAAGGGCTATCGTGCGCGTGCCGCCTTCAAGTTGATCCAGCTGAACAAGAAGTACAACTTCCTCGAGAAGAGCAAAGTCTTGATTGATCTTTGCGCTGCGCCCGGATCATGGTGTCAGGTCGCTTCCGAGGTATGTCGCTATTCTACACACCATGCGCCTGCATGCTAAAAACCCCAGGTTATGCCCGCGCATTCCCTCATCGTCGGTGTCGATCTCGCCCCAATCAAGCCCATTCCGCGATGCATCACATTCCAGAGCGACATTACCACGGATAAGTGCCGAGCGACGCTGCGCCAACATCTCAAGCATCTCAAGTGCGACACTGTCCTCCACGATGGTGCGCCCAACGTCGGAACTGCCTGGGTGCAGGATGCCTTCACACAAGCAGAGCTCGTTCTACAATCTATGAAGCTGGCTACAGAGTTCTTGGTTGAGGGAGGAACTTTCGTCACCAAGATTTTCAGATCCAAGGACTACAACTCGCTCCTCTGGGTGTTTAACCAGCTATTCACCAAGGTCGAAGCAACCAAGCCACCGTCCTCCCGAAACGTTTCCGCCGAAATTTTCGTCGTCTGCCGCGGTTACAAAGCCCCAAAGCACCTCGATCCTAAGTTCCTCGACGCCCGCAGTGTCTTCGCCGAACTCTCAGACCCCACACCGAACAACGAAGCCAAGGTTTTCAAGCCTGAAGTCAAGAAGAGGAAGCGTGAGGGTTACGAGGAGGGCGACTGGACACAGTTCAAGGAGGTGCCTGTCTCTGACTTCATCCAAACGACCGATCCCATCGCTATGCTGGGAGGCTTGAACAAGCTCAGCTTCGAACAGAAGCCGAACGGCGACATCGCTGTCGCCACCATCGACAAGCTTCCGGAGACCACAAAGGAAATCAGGGACTGCTGTGCCGACCTGAAGGTTTTGGGTCGGGCTGACTTCAAGCGCCTCTTGCGCTGGCGTCTGAGGGTGCGCGAGATCTTTGGTTTCGCGACCAAGAAGACGAAGGCTCAAGAAGAAGCCAAGGCCAAAGAAGCGCAAGAAGGCGATGAAGTCGCTGAGATTGAGTCAATGGACGAGGAGATGCAAATTCAAGAGGAGTTGGAGCGACTGAAGGAGAAAGACTCAAAGTCGAGAAAGAAGCAGCGCCGAGCTGAGAACGAGCGGAAGCAAAAAGAGATCACTCGTCTACAGATGAACATGGCTACACCTTTCGAGATTGGTCTAGAACAGGCCGGACCAACTGGCGAGGATTCCATGTTCGCCCTCAAGGCAGTCGACAAGGCCGGTGCTCTCAACAGGATCGCCAAGGGCAAGATGGCGCAAGTCATCGAACGCGAACAGCCAGAGGAAGAAGAGGAAGAACCGGAGACTGACGACGAAGAGGATCGTCTTGAACGAGACCTTGACAACATGTACGGCGAGTACGTTGAGCAGAGATCAGCGCGCGACGCCAAGTACAGAGCAAAGCGTGCGAGGAAACAGGACGATGATGGAGAGTGGAACGGTTTCTCTGACGGAGAAAAGGAACAAAGTGACGACGAAGAGCTTGTACAGTCCGAGAGCGATTGGAGCGATGACGAGGAGGAAGGCCCTAAGAACCTCATCACCGACCTCGACAACGAAGAGCAGCCCAAGACAGGTCTTACCAAGCGCGCAGCACGATTCTTCGACCAGGACATCTTCAAGGGCATCGACGGGCTCGAGGATCTGGAAGAGGAAGACGATGACAGTGGTATCGATGTTGAAGGTGACACCGAGATGAAGGACGAATCTGCCACACCCGCGCCAGCTACTGAGAAGGAACTGAGCATAAGAACGGCTACCAAGGCTGCCTCACCCTCAGCATTCGACGAGGAATCCTCGGATGATGACGAAAAGATCGAAGAAGTCAAGCGCGACGAAGACCAATGGGAGCAGGACAGCATGCCCATGAAGAACGGCAGGCCCGACATCGACATCATCACCGCCGAGGCCATGACCCTCGCTCACCAAATGGCCACAGGCCAGAAAACAAAGTATGATCTCCTCGATGAATCCTTCAACCGCTACTCCCTCCGCGACGTCGACGGCCTCCCAGACTGGTTCCTCGACGACGAAAACAAGCACTCCAAACTCCAACGTCCCACCACCGCCGCCGCAGCCTCCGCCATCAAGGAGAAACTGCGCGCGCTAAACGCGCGACCCATCAAGAAGGTCCGCGAAGCGCAAGCCCGCAAGAAGTTCAAGGCCGCCCAGCGCATGGAGAAGCTCAAGAAGAAGTCTGCGCTCCTCGCCGACGAGGAGGGTATGACGGAGAAGGAAAAGGCACAGAGTATCGCGCGCTTGATGTCGAGAGCTGCTAAGAAGAAGCCCAAGCAAAAGGTCAGCGTTATTGTGGCTAGGGGTGGTAACAAGGGTATCAAGACTAGGCCCAAGGGTACGAAGGGTAAGTATAAGATGGTGGATGCTAGGTTGAAGAAGGATGTGAGGGGTGAGAAGAGGGCGGCTAAGAGGAATAAGAAGAGGTGAAGTGGTGCGTGTGTATGAATTGTTAGGTCTGCATCCGAGGGCGCGACTTTGACTTCTTTTTGATTATAGCAATGAAGAAATGGTATGGACTGATATGTCCTGTCGATATGGGGCTGCGTATGGTGTGATGACTACAGCAAAGGCGACATCTCCTTGTATGCGACCAGGGAGACGCTCTTGGACATCAAAAGCATGCTCATTGAATCACCTGAACAAAAACGCTTCTCGGCGTGCCTTAGCATCAGAAGAACTCATTTCATTTCAGTTCTCTTGAGGACTCGACATCCATGCTATCTGTAAAGCCTAATATGCTCCCTACTCACGCATCGACGACCTCCTTCATAACGGCCTGATCGCCCTTCTCATCACCCCTACCATGCATTTTCCTCGCAACCTCATCCGTAAGATACTGCTCCACATTCGGCGACAGCACCGCCGCAATGATGAGCAGTACGCCAAACGGAAGTGTGCAGAGATACACCGTGCGGAACGAAAGTGCATACGCGCTCTTGACGGCCTGTCCCGTTGCGGCAATAATCTCCGGCGAGATACCGGGTACAGCACTGAAGTCACCTGCCGTGATACTGGTGAAAAGTGCGGGGAGCGAAGTTTCAGGAAGACCAGCAGCGAGCGCAGCAGGCATAACCTTTTGCGGGATATACTTTGCGGACTCGGTAGCGAGGATGGAGGAGTACATGCTCGTGGCAATGGCAGAGAGTCCCGTTCGGATAGCGCCCATGACACCAGTGACGAGACCGATGTCAGCGGGGTCCCAGAGGTACGCTGTGCTGGATAGAGTGAGGTTCTCGATGTAGCCTGCGGCGATGGTGCCGATTAGGAGCAGGGCGGTTGTTCGTTGTTCTGTTGTTTCGTCTGAGGCGGCGACCGCGGCGACGAAGGCGGTGGTCATGACGGCTGCGACAGTCATTTGGATCTTCATGCGTGGGAGGTAGCGGACACCGGCTCCACCGAGGATCTGGCCGAGGAGAAGTCCTCCACCGACGGCGCACTGTGTTTGTTAGAACAAGATTATCAGGATGGTATGATTGTTGGTCGACTTACCGAGAGCCATCCAATCTTTGTGATGTCTGTGGTAAAGAGTGAAGACACCATCGTAGGCCAGATTATCGAGTTTGCGTAGTAGACAATGGCTGCCAGACTAGCACAGGCAACATTGGCATCGTACTCGATATTCCTGAACAGACGTAGGGGAATGAGGGGATATTCCAATCCTGGGGCGTAGGCCTCCCAGAAACAGAAAGCGACTAGAGTGGCAAAGCCAGCAAACAGGGCTCCCAGTACATGCCCACTCTTCCATGGGTATGCGGAGCCGCCCCAATTCATGCCGATGAGGAATACGACGAGACCAGTTGAGAACAATAAGATACCCATCCAGTCAAGGGTTTTGAGTTGTTTGAGTTTCGATTTGCCCCCAACGTGAAGCATTTCCTGCACTTGTTAGTCGGGTTTGTATTGGCTGAAGTGGATTCTCCTTACGTATGTTGGTGGGAAGTAGAAGAAGAAGTAGAGGACAATTGCCAATACGTTGACAATGCATCCGAGAATATAACACCACCTCCATTGCAGCTCGGTAGTCTGGTAGAGCGATCGTGCTACTGGCGGACCAAATACGGCGAACGGCACTGATGTCGATAGTACAAAAGCATTCACCGGACCTCTCAAGGAGTTCGGAACCAGTTCACCGAGAATGATATGGAACGAAAGTTGGCCGGCTGCAGCAAGACCGTTGATGGAGTTTGTTGCCTGGAACGGTCAGTATCATCAGTACGCTGTAGTCGGTCGAACTTACAATCAGCATGTTAATGCTCTGTGCACTTGCTCCAATGATGTTTCCAATGAGACCAAGTATTGACGAGCAGATGAAGAACCATCTACGACCGAAGATATCCGACAGGCGACCGACCAAGGTGAAACCGATGGCAAATCCAGCTGTCCAGGAGATACCGACCCAGATGATGTCTGGCGACGGGCCGATCGCCGCGTTGATGAGACTCAGCGTGTTCGCTGGAAGTACCCATCCCAGGTAACTAGAGTCTTTTAGTACCTTCTCCTCCGGTGTTTGATGCAAGGACATACCCAGAGATTTGCGCTAGACATGTAGCCACGACAGTGCCGATGAAGTTGATGCTTGTAAAGTATGACTTGCCCAGATCGGCGGTATGACCACCGAGGGCTTCTTGAGCGACATGATCATGGTGAAGGCCATGGCTGCTAGCAGTATGCTGATGAGTAAGGCTCTCGTTGGTGGTGGAGACTTCTTCGCGGTATTGCTTCTCTTCCGCCATGATAATTGATGTTGTTTTGACTTTGACTGCCTCCGTGAAAGTGTGCGTAAGAAACGCAGAGGCTAGAGTTGTGCAACCACAATGGGCTCTGGGTTATCTTTATCATGCACAAATGGCACACGAATCATGGGTGAGAATCTGGGGTACCCCAGAATTAGGTGGAGACTTACCTGCTCAGGTGGTGAAGGCAGGTTCCAGATAGCCGGGGGCACTGTCATGTCAGCGCCACGTTTTGGGAATCCGGAGTAATGATCTACTTTGTCTACATAAGGTCAAGGTCTCGTATAATGACTGGTATTCCGAACGTCTTCGTAGGGCCAGAATGTTACGCGCAAGCTAATTCCACGTGCTCTGGCGTCAAGCTGCGGAAGCCCCGGAGTCGGGGGTGTTCGGTAGAGGCTGAATGTTGTGATCTCGAGGAGGCTGATGGGGCAGTATCCGGATGACGGTAACCGGGAGTCCCGTGAACCTGTTGCCTTGGTGAAGGGAACTTGTGGATCCCTGCAGACAGCCAGTTATGGATACTACGACGTATAAACGTCGTCTAAACGCAGCAGATTTCTGTATGCATCGACTAGATAAGATTCACTGTACAAAGACGTGTTCCCAATCAGTGGTTGCAGGATCGTCGAATGGTCAAAAGACGATCGTCTAACGTTTCCCGTACTGCAGTAGTCTGTTCGGTCTTCTTTCGACAGTCGTTAACCGGGTTACGCTGCTGATCTAGCGGGACACGCATGCGGGGTCTGGACTCGTGCGGTCTCATTTCAGCTGCGATAGAGGCTCGAGCCAGATCAAGCCACTCGAACGTCTCACGTTAGTTCATGGCATAGTCGATGCCGGCAGAGTGGATGGTGGAATACTCGTGACGGGAGCTCTGACGGCGTCTTATTGACATGCACCTCGATACGAAGCTATTCGTCTGCGCACTGAGCAGGTCTGGGATGGGCGACGCGACGAGGATGTAGGTTCAGTGTGACATTCCCCGCATTTGCGTCCCGTGGGGAAATTGAAAGCCTTGAAAGGATGCCGCCGAACCTATGATAGGCCATGGGAGGCGAAGCTGCCATATTTTACGAGGTGCAGGCTATCCGATTCGCTTTGATGCAGTCATCATGAACAAGGGATTCCTAAAGTGAACCTGGGATGGTGGGTGACCTGGGGCGGGTACTTGCGCCACAGAAACGTGATTGGGCGTGGTTCGCTGCGGTCTCCACTCAAAACTTTTGGTGATTCACATGTCGCGACTTGAACGCACTCGCGACTTCTCGTGATACTCACATGCCCGACCAATAACACCACTTCCGTCCAACATCGCATACCATGGCTTCAGCAGTAGCGCCCTCGCCCGCGCCAAAGGAGGAGCCCGCCGAAACCTCCGCGACCGAAGTCATCAGCCCCGCCGATGCTCTGTACGACAAATGCGCCCAACGGCCTGCGGGCCAAATTTTCTTCCAGCGCGACCTTTCCAACATGCAGGTCGCAGATACTGTGGCTCAGCTAATAGTGCTGCTGCAAGAGCTATGCGACCGCCATTTGTTGAAGCTCATGAGCCTCGAGGGCGAAATGTGCTGGAAACTGAGGACAAGGGAAGAAGCCGACAAGTAGGTCTAGACTCTCGCGGGTATGGCATCTTGAACTCTTCTGACAGACATCCCTATTCAGACTGCGACGCCTTACACCCGACGAACGCCTCCTCTACTCCCACATCGACTCAGTACAAGCCGACGGCATCTGGTCCAAATCCCTCCGAGCCAAAACAAACGTCACGCAACAGACCCTCACAAAATGTCTCAAGAGCTTGGAGTCGAAAGATTTGGTGCAGTCGGTCATGAGTGTCAAGTTCCCCAACCGGAAGATGTACCTCCTGAAGCACTTGAAACCATCAGAAGACATTGCAGGTGGCCCATGGCAGTCAGAGGGTGATTTCGACATGGCATTGATCGAAACAATATCGGGCATCGTCGCTCAGCATGTGGAGAACGAAACCTGCATCAAAGTACCCGGCAACTGGAACGACTACGACACAACGGGCGACAGGACAGCTGCTATCGCTCAGAAGAAGGCCGAGGTTCTAGGCGCCGTGCGAGACATAGAGGAAGCACCAGCCGTGAAGCCCTACAACCCCGCAAAGGACCCAAACACATCCAAGCTCGTCCACCGACACAACCCGCAATACCCGACAGCGGCCTCTGTGGCCAACTGGCTCAACTCAAAGGAGGTTCTGCGTGGCAAGACTGTGAGGGAGGACGATATGGAGCAACTCTTGGAGATGATGGTTCTTGACGACCGGCTTGAGAAGATCTCTGGCACAAACTACCGGACTGTCTTACGCGCCACCGATACCAAGGTCTACAACGGCTTCGTGGATGCACCGTGCGGGAACTGCCCTGTTTTCGATCTTTGCGGAAACGAGGGTGAGATCTCAGCAAGGACATGCGTCTATTTTGGTCAATGGCTGGAGACCTCATCCGAGGAAATTTAGACGCTTCGAGATGCATCAGGCTATCAGAGTCTCAAACGGGAGGCTCAAATGGTCAAAGGAAATCACGAGGAGTTTCAATCAATTAGCATAGCGCGGAGTTTGGGCTGTCAGCATTTACAAGGAAGATTGAAAAGGTATACCCATTATATTCAAGCAAATTCTCATCATCAACGTTCTATGGACTGTCAATAGAGGGGTGATACGATTACGATACCCTCGCTCTGCACCGCAAACAGGCGCGGAAAGTCGAACTTCTGTTGTTTAAATAATCCGCTAGCTTGTGGTATAAAGTCTCCGAACTCACGAAATTCGCTCTCGGAGACATAATTGAGTAAACCATCCATCGACTGTGGACACTTGTTCTCTATACGCCCGATCTTACATGCCCACTGACATTGTCCCCGATTAGATAGGATTGCAATGTAATGCTGCCGGGCGATGCTCAGCCATCGTATATATGAGGGATGTCGGCCCTCATGCTAATCGCATCACACACAGTACAATAAATCAAATCCAACTTACATTTCGAAACCCTGCTCATCTATATTGACTCTTCGTACCTCTCGATACACAATGGCAAGTTTCCTCGACGCTGAAGCCGCGCAAAAGTACAAGAATGCCGAGAAAGCCACTCGCCCCTATGTCAAATCTATTGTCCAACAGTCGGGCATAGCTGCATTTCTCGAATCGGGAGCTGAAGCCAACATCCTCGATTTCGCATGTGGAACAGGAGTTGTTGCGCAGGAAATCCACGATACGGTACCGAAGGAGAAGTGGGAACAGCTGAAAGTACTGGGCACTGACATCAGTCCCCCGATGTTGGAATATTTGAGAGCACGAGGAGAGGCGCAAGGATGGAAGGGTTTGGATACGAAGATCGTGGATGGGAACGTGAGTTTTGTGTCGAAGGATACTCCTGCACTGGGTTGATACTAATGCTCTCTTGCAGACGGACATAACCGAAGACCTCCCCAAGGCATCATACACACATGTATTCGTCTCCTTCGCAATATTCCTACTTCCAGCACAGACACTCACGCATCTATGTTCACTGCTGCGACCAGGCGGATACATAGCAGTAGCGACGTGGTCTAGCATTGCATGGGATAGTCTGCTCACGCGCAGCATCGCTCTCATGGACGCGCCACAGCCTTACTCGCCCTCGCGTGGGGAACTGCGAGAAAAGTTCTGCGGACTTTGGGCTGACGAGTCATACTTGGCACAGCAGTTTGAAGCGGCAGGCTTAGAGAAAGTAGGAACATGCGGTCAGAAGGAAGCTGTACACGTTGGAAAGCCAGATGTTTTCATGGGGAGTATGCAGTTCCCGCTGCATTATGTAAGGAGCACGTGGTGGCAGGGTGAGCGAGAGGGTCTCGTGGAGGAGCTAAATGGTGCTATGAAAGGTATCGTACAGCAGGAGGTTGGGGAGGATGGCGAAGTGGAACTGGTATTTGATGGGGTTGTTGGGTGGGGGTGGAAGAGTGGTTAAGGGTCCATCTAGCTGCACATGTGTGCAGCGATACGTACCTAGGTAGTTTCTATGTTCGACATCTGTAAACAAATCCATCTTCTTTACCTAGCTACTTTCACAATGTTTCTTGACAGCAAGGATTCTATCCAAGTTCCAACAGCGGTCATGCCTCACTTTCAGATGATGCTATTCCTAGCGTCGAGGCGCACGTCCCCGCAAGTGTTCCACCCCAATGTCGATCAGCCGGCGCGACACCTCGTGGCCTCCCGAGTGAGTGACCGACGATAGATTGACTCGACACCCAGCGCCATGTTCCCTTGAGACACCCCCGACACTCCTTTAGTCCACACACAACCTTTGCTTTTCCGATTAGAGCGTCTACCACATTACACCCACGACGATGTCCGGCGCTCGCCCACTGCTCTCTGCACGCGCGTCCTCGGACATCAGCGGAGAGCGCGACATAGCAGAAGATGAAGCCCTGCTTACAGGCCGCCCGACAGCACACACGGAGAAGGACGGGCCGCGATCCTGGAAGTTCTGGAGAGAAATAGGTCTATTTGTCTGGGCTGTCATCGCAACCGCAGCTGTAATCGTGCTCGCAGTCATCTTCCAAAAGGCCGGTTCCGACTCCAAGGCTTCGCATGCGAACGGGAAGAGGAACTTGATATTCATGGTGTCTGATGGCATGGGACCCACCTCGCTGTCGCTCACAAGATCATTCATGCAGTTCCAGAACGGCGCACCCTGGAGTGAGCAGCTCGTTATCGATCAACACCTCATCGGACAGTCGCGAACTCGATCCTCGTCCTCCCTCATTACCGATTCGGCGGCAGGCGCGACTGCGTTCTCTTGCGCGCAGAAGAGCTACAACGGTGCCATCTCCGTAACACCCGACCACGAGCCATGCGGCACAGTGCTGGAAGCGGCCAAGAAGGCGGGATACATGACTGGCCTCGTTGTGACTACGAGGATCACGGATGCGACACCGGCGTGCTTCGCGGCTCACGTCAACATGCGATCGGAAGAGGACCGTATCGCAGAACAGATGGTCGGAGACTACCCGCTGGGGCGCGTCGTGGACTTGATGTTTGGAGGCGGCCGATGCCATTTCCTGCCCAACTCAACGGTCGACTCAAGCTGCCGCGCCGACGACAAAGACATCGTGAAGCTGGCGCAGAAGAACGGTTACAAATACGTCGACGACCGCGCGGGCTTTGATATGTTGAAAACAGGAGCGGGCCTAGATCTGCCCATCTTGGGGCTTTATGCCGACACAGATATTCCCTACGAGATTGACCGCCGCAACGAGAACGACATCTACCCTAGCCTGCACGAGATGGCCGAGGTTGCCATGAAGGCGCTGAGCGATGCGACCAGGGACAGCGACAAGGGCTTCTTCCTCATGATCGAAGGATCAAGAATCGACCACGCAGGCCACCACAACGACCCCGCTGCTCAGGTACACGAGGTGCTCGCATACGACAGGACCTTTACCAGCGTACTGGACTTTATCAAGAACGAGAAGACAGAGACAGTCATGGTTTCCACTTCAGACCACGAGACAGGTGGTCTAGCTGTTGCCCGCCGTATGTTCTCCCCACCCCTATAGTAGTAACCCTCACTAACATTCACCAGAGCTCCACGCATCCTACCCCGAATACCTCTGGTACCCCTCCCCCCTCGCAAACGCCTCCCACTCCGCCGAGCGCCTCGCCCTCGAATACACAAAGTACCTCCTCGCCGGCCCATCTGACGAAGACAAGGCCAACTTTGTGCGGAGTTCGATCACATCCGGTCTGGGCATCTACGACTACACCGACAAGGAAGTCGCTGATCTCGTTGCCGAGCCTATTACCTCCCTATACCAATACGCAGACATGGTCTCCCGCCGTTCACAAACCGGGTGGTCGACCCACGGCCACAGCGGCGCAGATGTCAATATCTACTCTTCTGACCCCGAGGCTGCCAAGGCGCTGGTGGGCAACCATGAGAACACTGAGGTCGGAGATTTCTTGAGGGATTATCTGGATGTGGATGTGGAGGCTGTTACTAAGGAGCTTAGGGAGAAGGGTACGGGGTTGACGGTGCTGGATGTAAATGGTACGGAGGTTAGTTGGATGGGCAAGGTACCTGAGGAGGGGCAGAGGCTGGATGGACAGACGCATCTCGCAAGCTATGGAGGTGACCACAAGAAGAGGGGTGATGGTGGTGTTGTTCACGGTGAGGAGTGTGGCTGTGGGCATTGATATTAAAGTGTACAGTTGCGAAAGGCATGCTTTGGCGTTTTGGGTGCAGAAGAGATACCGGTTGATATAGACTATTTATCTTTCAGCGTCGAGTTACAGTTCAATTTCAGCTACATCTGATAGTATTCAAGCTGACGAGGAATTCAAGGCTCTCATTATTGTCATGCAAAACAGAAGATTCAACCATATACCGTGTACAAACTCGGCCTGGGTATCCCCCGCGACACAGCACAGCGCATCAAGCCAGGCACTCGAAGAACCCCTCAGACTGCCAGCCCCATCTACTCCCAGTACTCTCCCTCCTCCTGTCGCTACTCGCATCATTCTTCTCTTTCCTTGTTCTCTTTCTCTGCGTTATACCAACACCCATCTCTTCCCGACCAAGCGTACCTTCCCTCCTCTCGCCACCTTCAGCGCCAGCTTGCGTACCACTCTGCGTTCCTGATCTGAGGCTCCTCCTCAGCGAACTTCTCGACCTGATATCCACATCTCTCGGTGGATACTGCCAATCCGCCATGCCGATATCTTCGCCAGCACGCCCACCTCTTTTCTTCCCTATCTTACTCTTCAACTTCCGTATCAATCCCTCCCCCACACCGCCCCAAAACCTACACACCAATGCACATACATGCCACAGAGCCAGAAACATCGCGCCCGTCGCTGATATGCCACCTGCACTGTGTATACTCCAGTTGACGCGATTGCAGCGGTCCTGGAACGAAAGTCCATCTTCAAAATGCCATAGTGGGAAGTGGTAGTTGCCGACACAGAAAGCGAGGCCAGGCTTGATATTGGATACGTAGACGTAGATGTGTGAAGCGAGTGTTAGGAACATGATTATGTCCCAGAGGCTGAGGAGGAGGTTGTGGGCTAGGGGCTTATAGGCTGGGTGGAGGAAGGGGTGGTACGTGTGTTGATTCGAGGATGGCGGTGATGACGATGGTGGATTGTCTGAGTCGCTGGTCCAGTGGGATGATGTGCGGCGTGTAGAGTTTTGAGCGGATGGTAGGCGTTCGATGTCGTCTACGGGCGTTTCGGTGTCTTCCTCTTCTCCACCTCTTCTTTGGCGAAGTGTCGGATGTTTGCGCCACCACGTTAGAAGACGCTGCTGTAATCCTCTCAACCATGCTTTTGTAACTCTTCGCCTCATACCCACATCTCTCTCTCTCCGTACCGGATGAAATTGATCCGCATACCACCCGATACAAAAGGACGCATGCAACGCGTCCAGTGGTACCTATCCCATGTCAACATCCGCAACTGACACTGATGATCAGTCCTGCCTCTCGATCTCAACCCCAATCCCTACTCCCATATCGTACCAGACTCTCGCTCCGCGAACTCACAAACAGATATACAAAGACCCAAGCAGACACTTCCGCCCCCTCGAAGAACAGTCGTATGAGTTGCTTTTTCGATTCCTCCGGCATGTTATAGCTTTCGACCGCCTCAGCAGCAGCCGTATGCGAGATGAGTTGCATGAGCAGCAGGATCGCGGTGCTGAGCATGAGTATGTGGATGACGATGTGAGCTTCGAGGACGTGAGGGTGGCGGTCGTTGGGTAGAGAAGCGAGGGAAAACGGCGTGGACGAGGTGGAGGCCATGGCGATATGTGAGTGTTGAGAGCTACGTCGGTTCTGTTGTGAAGGCGATGTGACGAGACACTGCGCTATTCTGGCAACGCTCATGCAAGCGCTTGTTCGTGCCTGCCGCCGAAGGCTGGGGATGAAGTGATTTGAAGAGGCTGCGGCAGGAGCAACCATTTTATCATCCAAAGTCCACCAAGAGGTAAACATAGAATTTGGTGGTATGCTTCGTCATTGCAGATTGGTTGAACACTGACGCGTGCTGTATAGCAAGTAGGAACGGTAGGACAGCGAAAAAGTACGACAGTGGAGTGATGGACGAGGACGAGGCAGGCATGCCAGCTAGCTGCCAAGTATCAACAGCGGCGTCGCTCCTGCCGTGAGTGGCTATTGCCTGCTCGCTATACCATGCCAATTCAGATATGAGCTAGTGGCATGGCATGGCAGGAAGCGGCGAAGAAGGCAGGTGCGACTACCTAGGTAGTAAGAACAATTCCAAAATCATCTACTTGGAAAATGTATCCTGTAGAGAAGTATACGGTAGTAGATTCGTATTAGGGTAAGAAAATAAAGACCAGTTTTGATAAGGTATGCCTACTAGGCAAACCCCCCCTCGAAGGTATACATGACGTTGGAGGTACACATCACATTAAACATAATGACGCGACGAAGTTAAAAGATATGAATGCCTCAAGGATCTATTTTCGTAAACACATATCCCAAAGGAAATTTGTGTTCATACCGATAAATGTCCCTTCATTACTGAACTACTATCCCTCCACACCAAATACCAAGCGACCATCACCAGTTAGGCGTACTTTCCCCTCGCGACAACTCCAAACTCCACGCTAATACAAGGGCAAATCGCACGATGAGCAAGTAAACAGTACCTCACCGGCCAAATTGAGTGAAGGTAGACAAATTAGAGAAAGTCAATCTCATCCTGCTGAGCAAGATCATGTGAGCCGGCTACACTCCAAACTCGTTACCAAATTGGCCACTGCCGTACGACGTCGTCCAATCAGGCTGAGTGTCCAATAACCAGGAAACTGAATCGAACATCTCGAAGCTGTTCGCGCTAGCCATACCATTGGGCATTTGCAGTGGCATACTAAGCGTGTTGATGTGTGGGTTGAAATTGGGCAAGGTATGAGCCGGGTTTTCCACGGCGCCAGGCGGTGGTGTGGAATTACTGGAGGAGTCGGGATTCGTGGGGTTTGTCATGACCGTATTTTCGAGCTGTTCCGCAGCTCCACTAACCTGCGCTTCTCGCCAGCGGAACGCGCAGTCAAAGACCACACTCATGCTCATCCGACTACGGATGATTAGGCCGAGAGGATCATCTAGCATTCCAGTGCTTGGTCGCCTCTGGTTCTGCTGCTGTTGATGCTGTTGCTGGTTGTGCTGATTGAACATGGTGCTCATGCCTGAGTTACTGAGAGATGGCGACTGTGAGAGGCTGTGGAGGCTGCGGCCGCGAGAACTCTCTTTCCATAACTGCGCTAGGACCTCGGCGAATCGATCCAGGAGATCGTTAGACCACACTTTGGATTTCCTCAGCGCATCCACAGTTTGTAGAACGAATTGTCGACCTTTGTTCGCGGGAAGTTTGCTGGCAAAGTCCGAGTTAAGGAGCTTGAGCAGAGCAAACCCGGCTGCAAGAGCCATCTGCATGACGTAGTAAGGAACGTAAGGCAGCCTGCCCTCGTGTTGTATTTTGAAGACACGCTCCAGATAGGCCGTCGCAGCGAAGTACAGCGCGACAAGGTCGTCCCGCCGTTCGAGCCGTATCTCCGGGCTGAAGAATGAGTACAGATGGAGATGTAAGGAGACGGCGTAGTGGTATAGTTCTTCCAGGCCTGTCTGAAGTTAGAGAGGTCACCATGAATGAGGGTGGCATATATACCGCTGTCCACCCCGTCAAGGGAGCTGTTTTCTTCCTTCACGCGCTCTTCCTTGAGACGATCTGCTTCCAGACTCATGTAGCTTGTGGCGGCGCCTTCGGCGAAGCGATGGCTGTTGGCGGAGTATAGGAGCTTGTTAATCCTGCTCGCGGCCATTTCCTGGCGAAGGCGGACAAACAGCGTAGGTGGTATAATACGCATGTGCTCTTCGTCGTCCACTTTGAAGTCGAGTGTCGAATCGTAAAGGGTTATCGAGGGCTGTCCATTTCCTGTTGACACACTGCAATACGTTAGCTTTGGCAGCATGCTTTCGATGGTACAAACTCACGTTTGCGCAACAATGTTGCAAACGGCCCATGTCCTCGGCCGATCGTGTATATCCTCCCGTCGCAGCTGCATCTTCGTTCTAGAAAAGTCATCTGGGTGCGTCGGCTGATGCAGGCCAATCTGCATGGCAACCTGCATCATGGCGCCGCACAGGATGAAAGTTGGGTCGGTCACTGTCCGCTCCGCTGGGAGGGGCCAGGTACAGAGCAGGCACAACGCCTTGACTACATGGTGGTTCGGCTGGTTGCGAATGGAGTCCCAGATGAGATCGCTCAGTGGCTTGGAGAGATCCTTCAGCAGAACTGGCCGTGGCCCGTAGCGCCGCGCTGCAACAGCAATTATGGCCCAAAACAGCAGCTTGTGGTCCTGCGAGTAGTACTCCTCGGGCGAGCGCACTTGATCTAGGAATGGCAGGAATGGGTGGTATAGCTGGAAGTATTCGGCGAACAGCTCGTTGACCTCGCTGTGGCCCAGTCGCACTTCGCCGGCACCCAGCGAGAAGAACATGGGCGAACCACTGCGCAAGTCGAGTAGAGACGTTGCCGCCACTTGTGTATGTTGTGTCTGTAGGAAGGCGTCGTCCTCCATCTTGGGGACTGGGCCGGGAGTGAAGGTGTGGTTGTCTGACGTCTGCTGCGGAGCATTCAGGACAGGCTGGTTCGGCGTGGACTGGCCCTCGTACATGGCGAGTCGCTCTCGCAAGTACTCCATCTCCTTCTCCATCTCGGCATTCCTATTACGCTTGCCGACACGCTTGAAGTTGGGCTCGATCACGCATCGCAGGTTCTGTTTCTGACATCGCGCACAGCTGACGAAGGGATCTTGCTGGACGTTACACTTGAGCTGCAGCGGCACTGTTAGCGGGGTTATGAAACATTGACATCTGACAGCAGGTCGTCGGTGGTGGCAGGGCGTATACAGGCGCGGAGTATCGTGAACAGTCACACGCATTAATCCCAGTGGCGCGCACGCGGGCGCCCAGGCTTGGGATTGAGGTTCCCCATGGGCGCATGGACGGCATGTAGAGAAAAAGAACTTACCTTCTGCTGGCGACACTCGTTACAGGCGCGCTTCACCGCGGTATTGCGCCGCGACGACGACGAGGGCCGCGTATCACCGTTGCCATTCTCATCATCGTCGCTGCTAGCCGAGCGCTTGAATCCTCTGGTGTGGGTGCTGTTGGGGCTCTGGAACGGATGCGGCAGGCCATTTAGTCCGGGCGTCGTTGGTGACATGGAATGCAGCATATTGCTCGACATATGCGACCGATATCGCAGGGAATTTAGGTTGTGAGGGTAGGTAGAAGTGGGGGTCCAGCTGAGGGAGTCCGAGGCCGCAAGCGCGTGCGAAACTTGACCGGCTGCCAGGCCACGACTCTGACTCCAATGCCGTGGGAGACTCACTCGATCATGCGCGCCTGACTGCTATCACAAGCTGCAAGCTCCTGCAGGAAGCCGCCGAACTGTGGACTCTCAGACGCGGGCGAGCTTGTCAGAATTGGTTCGGACTCTCCAATCATAGCCTGCGACCACCCATGCTGGATCGCGGCAAGCCTCGTTCTGGCAATCTCCACCGTAACTATCCGCGCCCTACACCTACGCGTTATGAACCGGTTTCTTGGACTTTTCGCGTTTTTGCCTGGGTAGTCCAGGACTAGCCCTGGTGCGCTGAACATTTCCATCTCGCATGTAGAAGGCCTCGAGAGCACGCAGAAGAGGAACTTTAGAATCTGGAGATCTCATTTATGCTTGCATTATTGTCATCGGACGTATTCAGCAAAAGGGGAGTGCATATATAGCCACGATGTGTGTTGAAGATATCAGAATAGGGACATTGTAGCTCCTTCAGTCATTGCTTTGATCTGTAATTGGATCCATATTACAAAAAGTCACATGATTGCACCGACATGATGTCTGATCCGAAATGATTATCCTGAGAGTACGGGTGGTAGAGTGTAAGTTCAGGGCATGCTGTCACTATCATGACGCAGGTTTGCAGGTACATTCAAGCAGGCCTGGGTTTAACATGTTGGTGTGAATTGTCGGCGTTGCGTTGGCTGCCGTTGAAGCTCGCGTGCAGGTTAAGGGATTTCAGACATCCATACTAGAAAGTGGGATCTGAACAGCACTCAAGCCACCAAGTCCTCATCATAGCGTCACACCAGTTTGTCGGGAAACATAGCGTGTAGCTTGTGGATGTATTCGTGACCCTACTCAGCTACATCCTGGCGGAGTGACGTAGAAATCATCTTGATATCGTAAAAGCCGACCGAACCAGGAGACTGCCCATAATGCACATGAACACCGAAGACCCAGTTTTGACATGCTAAACCCCTTGACACTCAATGCAACCGCTTAACGCTTCTTTTGCTGGGACTCCTTGAGGACCTTCTTGACGACCTTCTGCTCCTCGATCAGGAAAGCACGGACGATGCGGTCCTGGACGCAGCCGGCGCATCGCGATCCACCGTAGGCGCGCTGGACGGTCTTCTTGGGGCGGGAGATCTGGGCGTACTCGCGGGGGCGGAGGGCTGGGATACCCTGGAGCTTGGTACCGCAGTCCTACAAACTGTCAACAACAAGCCTATACGTCCTTCCAGGTCTGACTTACACCGCACTTGGGGGCAGTACCCCTCTTCTTGATGTGCAGGTAACGGAGTTCACCACCGGGGGTCTTGATGACGCGGACCTTCTGGCTCCTGGTGTTGTAGGGCGCGCGACGCCTCTGCCCAATGTCAGTCTTCTGTTCCAACGATCCCAAGGTCCTCATTCGCCTGGTCCAGGGCTCGGGAGTGCGGTGCGACGTACGTAGGTGAGTCTGTTGGACGGCATTGTGAAAGATTTCCCGGGGAATCAGTGGGCGATTGTCTGTGTGCGTGTGAGCGAGATGATGTCGGAGGTGGTGTCGCAAAGGGCGATAATCGTACCTGGGTCTGGAAAGGGATTGTTAGTATCGTCGAAGAAATTCGCAGGACGGCGAGCTTGCTTACCACTGTTGTCGTCGTTGGTTAGTGAGGCAGCGAAAATCGTCGTGTGCTCGGTTAGCCGACCTGCGCTAGCACGCTAGACAAGGAAGCCCCGATCCACAGTCACGTGATGAGCGCCCATGCACGGACGCCTGGCAAGAAGATTCACTAGACTATAGTATGCGAACATCTCCATCGCCACTCCACACAACGCGCAGAGGGTGTATCTCTGCTTCGTGTGCCCCGCCAACTATTCGACTTTCGAGCTTCTGGAGACAGTCTGGAGATCCACGCGCCGACGCGACTTCCCCTTCTACGACCGCGGCGCCGTCCGCAAAGCTCAGGATTCGACTCCTAAGCTTGTCGCGCGACCGACTGTGCTCAATCCACGAGTTCAGTGTAGCACTGTGATCGCGTTATAGAGGTTAGTAACTCCCTTTAACCCTTTATCCCGTAGGAGCCTCCCAGCTCCTACAATCTCGACACTCCATACGAGAGGCGCATAATTCCTCCAGTCTCGCGTTTTCATCCCCTCTAACGGCAACAGATTTCTTTCCCTAATTTCAGTCAAGATGGCTTTTCCTCCACCCCCGCCGCCGCCTCCACCAGGCCCTCCAGGTGCTGGATACGCGCCGCCACCACCGCCGCCTCCGCCAGGTCCTCCGGGCTCCGGATATGCGCCGCCGCCGCCACCTCCCCCAGGACCACCAGGCGCGCCTGGTACAGTAGGCCCTCCCGGCATGCGGCCACCTGTCGACCCGCAAGTTGCGAAGTTTGCACAGAAGAAGAAGGACTGGTTACGGCAACAGCGCCAGAGGTTCGGCGAGAAGCGCAAGGCAGGATTCGTTGAGACACAGAAGGCGGACCTGCCCCCGGAGCATCTGCGCAAGGTGTTCAGGGATATCGGCGATGTGTCCCAGAAGAAATTCACCACGGACAAGCGAAGTTATCTTGGTGCGCTCAAGTTCATGCCGCACGCGGTTCTGAAGCTTTTGGAGAACATGCCCATGCCTTGGGAGAGTAGACGAGACGTGAAAGTCCTCTACCACACCAACGGATGTCTGACCCTGGTCAACGAGGTTCCTCGTGTGATCGAGCCCGTCTTCCACGCACAATGGGCAGCCATGTGGCTGGCTATGAGGAAGGAGAAGAGCGATCGCCGACACTTCAAGCGCATGCGTTTCCCGCCTTTCGACGACGAAGAGCCGCCCCTGTCGTACTCGGAGAACATCGAAGACGTTGAGCCACTGGAGCCTATTCAGTTGGAGCTGGACGAGGACGAAGACAGCCCTGTGTACGAGTGGTTCTACGAACACCGCGCGCTTCTCGATACCCCACATGTCAACGGACCCAGCTACGAGACCTGGAACCTCGACCTGCCTCAGATGGCAACGCTATACCGTCTGAGCAAACAGCTTCTCAGCGATATTGTTGACAAGAACTACTTCCACATGTTTGACATGGACAGCTTTCAGACAGCCAAGGCACTCAATGTCGCGATACCCGGAGGACCCCGCTTCGAACCATTGTATAAGGACATCGACCCGAACGACGAGGATTTTGGCGAGTTCAACGCCATTGACCGCATCATCTTCCGATCACCTATCCGAACCGAGTACCGCGTTTCATACCCATACCTCTACAACTCTCTGCCGCGAAGTGTCAAGCTGGCTTGGTATTCTCACCCGCAGGTCGTGTACGTTCGTGCGGAGGATCCAGATTTGCCAGCCTTTTACTTCGATCCTGGAATTAACCCAATCTCTTCAAGAGCTGTCGCACCAAAGAACATCTCCGTAAGCCATGAGGATTTGGTCTTCGGTGAAGATGATGAGGACGATGAGGACGACTTCCAGATGCCTGAAGAGATGGAGCCGTTCATGGCTGACGAGGAGATCTCTACTCCAGAGACTGCTTCAGCCATCGCGCTTTGGTGGGCACCCCACCCATTCGACAAGCGATCAGGTCGTATGGTGCGGGCACAGGACGTTCCCCTCGTAAAGCAATGGTACCTTGAGCACGTTCCTGCGGGTCAGCCCGTCAAGGTCCGGGTCTCTTACCAGAAGTTGCTTAAGACATTTGTTTTGAACGAGCTCCACAAGAAGCCGCCACAAGCACAAAACAAGCAGAATTTGATGCGGACGCTCAAGAGCACCAAATTCTTCCAGCAGACCAAGATCGATTGGGTAGAGGCCGGTCTGCAGGTGTGCCGACAAGGTTACAACATGCTCAACCTTCTCATTCATCGCAAGAACTTGACCTACTTGCATCTTGACTACAACTTCAACTTGAAGCCTGTCAAGACCCTCACTACCAAGGAGCGCAAGAAGTCACGTTTCGGAAACGCTTTCCATCTTATGCGTGAAATTCTGAGGTTAACGAAGCTCATTGTTGATGCTCAAGTCCAGTACCGTCTAGGCAACATCGACGCCTTCCAACTCGCTGATGGTATCCTTTACGCATTCAACCACGTCGGTCAGCTGACTGGTATGTACCGTTACAAGTACAAGCTGATGCACCAGATCCGTTCCTGCAAGGATCTGAAGCATTTGATCTACTACCGATTCAACTCTGGCCCGGTCGGTAAGGGTCCTGGATGTGGTTTCTGGGCTCCTGCTTGGAGAGTTTGGCTATTCTTCATGCGCGGTATCATTCCTCTGCTGGAGCGCTGGCTCGGAAACCTGCTCTCTCGTCAATTTGAGGGCAGACACAGCAAGGGTGTTGCAAAGACCGTCACCAAGCAACGTGTTGAGTCGCATTTCGACTTGGAGCTCCGCGCTGCTGTCATGAGTGATCTCATGGACATGATGCCCGAGGGCATCAAGCAAAACAAGGTCAACACTGTTCTGCAACATTTGTCAGAGGCATGGCGTTGCTGGAAGAGTAACATCCCTTGGAAGGTACCAGGCCTGCCAGCCCCCATCGAGAACATCATCTTGCGCTACGTCAAGAGCAAGGCAGATTGGTGGATCTCGGTTGCACACTACAACCGTGAGCGTATTCGACGAGGTGCCACTGTTGACAAGACTGTGGCCAAGAAGAACCTGGGTCGATTGACGCGTCTCTGGCTCAAGGCCGAGCAGGAACGTCAGCACAATTACATGAAGGACGGTCCTTACGTCTCTTCAGAAGAAGCTGTCGCCATATATACGACCATGGTGCACTGGCTTGAGGCCCGCAAGTTCCAGCCAATTCCCTTCCCAAGTGTCTCTTACAAGCACGACACGAAGATTCTCATCCTGGCCCTAGAGCGTCTCAGGGAAGCGTACTCCGTCAAGGGCCGACTCAACCAGAGCCAGCGTGAAGAGTTGGCTCTCATTGAGCAGGCTTACGATTCTCCGGGTACTACTCTTGCGCGCATCAAACGCTTCTTACTCACACAGCGTGCTTTCAAGGAAGTGGGTATCGATATGAACGACAACTACAGCAACATCAACCCTGTGTACGATATCGAGCCCATGGAGAAGATCACCGACGCCTACCTCGACCAATATCTATGGTACCAGGCTGATCAGCGGCATCTGTTCCCGGCCTGGATCAAGCCTTCCGACTCTGAAGTCCCGCCTCTTCTGACCTACAAGTGGGCCCAGGGAATTAACAACCTTGACAAGGTCTGGGAGAGCCAAGACGGAGAGTGCAACGTCATGATCGAGACCCAGCTTTCGAAGGTCTATGAGAAGATTGATCTCACCATGCTGAACCGTTTGTTGCGACTCATCATGGACCACAACTTGGCCGATTACATCACAGCGAAGAACAACGTGCAACTCAACTACAAGGACATGAACCACGTCAACGCGTACGGTATGATCCGTGGTCTGCAATTCTCTGGTTTCGTCTTCCAGTTCTATGGTCTCGTACTGGACATCCTCCTTCTAGGCTTGCAGCGTGCGAACGAGATTGCCGGTGCACCAGAGAGCCCTAACGACTTCTTGCAATTCAAGGACAAGGAGACTGAGGTCCGCCATCCGATCCGACTGTACACCAGGTACATTGACCGCATCTGGGTTTTCTTCAGGTTCACTGCTGAGGAGTCTCGCGATCTGATTCAACGTTTCCTCACTGAGAACCCGGATCCCAACTTTGAGAACGTCATTGGATATAAGAACAAGAAGTGCTGGCCGCGTGACTCTAGGATGCGACTGATGCGACACGATGTCAACCTTGGTCGCGCAGTCTTCTGGGATCTCAAGAACCGCCTACCGCGATCGGTCACTACGATCGAGTGGGACGACACCTTCGCTAGTGTCTACAGTCGCGACAACCCCAACTTGCTGTTCTCCATGAACGGTTTCGAAGTCCGTATCCTGCCCAAGATCCGCAACTTGACTGGCGAATTCCCTGTCAAGGACAGCGTGTGGTCTCTCGTCGACAACTCCACCAAGGAGCGTACCGCGGATGCCTTCTTGCAGGTGACCGAAGAAGATATCCAGAAGTTCAACAACCGCATTCGACAAATCCTGATGTCTTCTGGATCTACTACATTCACGAAGATCGCGAACAAGTGGAACACAACTCTCATTGCGCTCTTCACCTACTACCGTGAGGCTGCGGTGTCCACCGTCAACCTACTCGATACGATTGTGAAGTGCGAGACCAAGATCCAGACGCGTGTCAAGATTGGTCTAAACTCCAAGATGCCTTCGCGTTTCCCTCCTGCTGTGTTCTACACGCCCAAGGAACTTGGTGGTCTGGGTATGATTTCTGGATCTCACATTCTTATCCCAACCAGCGATAAGAGATGGTCAAAGCAGACCGACACTGGTGTCACGCATTACCGTGCAGGTATGGAATTACCCCGTTTAAAATGGTCCGAAACTTATGCTAACTTAATAGGTATGTCGCACGATGAGGAGACTCTGATCCCTAACATCTTCCGATACATCATCCCATGGGAGTCTGAGTTCGTCGACTCCCAACGTGTCTGGATGGAATACTCCCAAAAGCGTCAAGAGGCACAGCAACAGAACCGCCGACTAACCCTCGAGGATCTGGAGGACAGCTGGGACCGTGGTCTCCCTCGTATTAACACCCTGTTCCAGAAGGACCGCAGTACCCTCAGTTTCGACAAGGGTTTCCGCGCACGGACCGAGTTCAAGATCTACCAACACATGAAGAGCAACCCCTTCTGGTGGACGAGCCAACGCCACGACGGTAAATTATGGAATCTTAACGCGTACAGAACAGATGTTATTCAGGCTTTGGGTGGTGTTGAGACCATCCTGGAGCACACCTTGTTCAAGGCAACGGCCTTCCCATCGTGGGAGGGTCTCTTCTGGGAAAAAGCATCAGGTACGTTTTTCCGTGTACTGAGTACAGTCTCGGTGTTTCTTTATTCTTCCCTCTACACTTACTGCCACCATCGTATTCCCCAACTCGCTTTTTCCCCTACCCTTTAAACGTCGTGCCGCCGTTGTACACCCCAACACCCTCTATCCCCTAGCCTTCTATCAGAACACGATCACGTGTCGGTTGCAAGCCTTGGCTTCAGCCTGACCCTCGATATTGGTTCGCAGCAAAAGCTCGATCGTCCCAACCAGAATACACTCTCATCACGTGCTGCTGCTGGTGCCTCACCTCCGTCACGTGCAGATGCGGGTGCCTGGAGAGATACATGGGCATAAAATTCTTCCACTCCTCCCCTTGTCATTTACTCTTCTCCGTCACGATCACTCCGAATCCCTCATGCTTCTGTGCATAGAATGCTAACTTTCGTACAGGTTTTGAGGAGTCTATGAAATTCAAGAAGCTCACCAACGCCCAACGTTCCGGTCTTAACCAGATTCCTAACCGTCGCTTCACACTGTGGTGGTCACCTACCATCAACCGAGCCAACGTGTACGTTGGTTTCCAGGTCCAACTCGATCTCACTGGTATCTTCTTGCACGGCAAGATCCCCACCCTCAAAATTTCGCTCATCCAGATTTTCCGTGCCCATTTGTGGCAGAAGATCCATGAGTCCGTCGTCATGGACTTATGCCAGGTCTTCGACCAAGAGCTCGAGGCTCTCGGTATCGAGACGGTTCAGAAGGAGACTATCCATCCGCGAAAGTCGTACAAGATGAACAGTTCTTGTGCTGATATTCTCCTCTTCGCCAGCCACAAGTGGAGCGTATCACCACCGTCTATGCTTTACGACACCAAGGACACCATGAGCGCCACTACGACAAACAAATTCTGGATTGACGTTCAACTGCGATACGGTGACTACGATTCTCACGACATTGAGCGTTACGTCCGCGCCAAGTACCTCGACTACACTCAGGACAGTATGAGCATCTACCCGTCCGCTACTGGTCTCATGATCGGTATCGACCTGGCTTACAACTTGTACTCTGCATACGGACAATACTTCCCTGGTCTTAAGCAACTCGTTCAGCAAGCCATGGCAAAGGTCATGAAGGCTAACCCTGCGCTCTATGTCCTCCGAGAGCGTATCAGGAAGGGTCTTCAGCTGTACGCATCTGAGAGTTCTCAAGAGTTCCTCAACTCGCAGAATTACTCTGAGCTGTTCAGCAACCAGATCCAGCTGTTCATCGACGATACCAACGTCTACCGTGTGACAATCCACAAGACCTTTGAGGGTAACTTGACGACCAAGCCTATCAACGGTGCTATCTTCATTTTCAACCCTCGTACTGGACAATTGTTCTTGAAGATTATTCACACTAGCGTCTGGGCTGGTCAGAAGCGTCTCGGTCAGCTAGCCAAGTGGAAGACGGCCGAAGAAGTAGCGGCTCTTATCCGGTCTCTGCCCGTGGAGGAGCAGCCGAAGCAGCTTATCGTCACTCGTAAGGGTCTGCTTGACCCTCTCGAGGTACATTTGCTCGACTTCCCCAACATCTCCATCCGTGCGTCGGAACTGCAACTGCCCTTCCAGGCGGCTATGAAGGTCGAGAAGCTCGGTGACATGATTCTCCGTGCGACTGGACCTCAGATGGTGCTTTTCAACTTGTACGACGAATGGCTGAAGACCATCTCCTCATACACGGCCTTCTCTCGTTTGATCCTCATCTTGCGTGCCCTACACGTCAACCAGGACAAGACCAAGCTACTGCTGCGTCCAGACAAGACTGTCATCACACAGGAGCATCACATCTGGCCTTCACTAGCTGACGAAGACTGGATCAAGGTGGAAGTCCAACTTCGAGATCTCATCTTGCTGGACTACGGCAAGAAGAACAATGTCAATACTTCATCGCTCACCAGTAGTGAGGTGCGTGACATTATCTTGGGTATGGAGATCTCAGCTCCTTCGATGCAACGTCAACAGGCTGCCGAGATCGACAAGCAGCAGGAGGAGCAACAACAGTTGACTGCTGTCACGACCAAGACACAGAACATCCATGGTGAGGAGATGGTTGTCACGACCACATCACAGTACGAGCAGGCATCGTTCGCCTCCAAGACTGAGTGGCGGACTAGGGCTGTGGCTACTTCCAACTTGCGCACTCGTGCGAACAACATCTACATCAACTCTGAGGATGTCAGGGAGGAGGGTCACTTCACGTACGTCATGCCCAAAAACGTACTGAAGCGCTTCATCACCATCGCCGATCTCCGTGTCCAAGTTGCCGGTTACCTGTACGGCAAGTCGCCAGCGGACAACGACCAAGTCAAGGAGATCAGCACCATCGTCATGATTCCTCAAGTAGGCAACACTCGCGATGTTCAGCTACCTAAGGAACTGCCTAATCATGAGTACCTGGACAATCTTGAGCCCCTCGGAATCATCCACACTGTCAGTGGCAACGAGCCGCCATATATGCAAGCCAGCGACGTCACCCAGCACGCTCGTCTCATGAATCAGCACCCTAGCTGGGACAAGAAGACCGTCTCAATGACAGTTTCCTTCACCCCTGGTTCCGTTTCCCTTGCTGCATGGGCTCTCACTCCTGACGGCTACAAGTGGGGTGCTCAGAACAAGGACACCATGTCTGACAACCCAACTGGTTTCAGCACCAGCTTCGGTGAGAAGTGCCAGCTGCTGCTCTCAGACAAGATCCGAGGTTACTTCCTCGTACCAGACAACGGCGTCTGGAACTACAGCTTCATGGGTAGCACATTCGGTACGGTAGAGAAGAGGCCAGTTCATGTGCGTCTCGACACACCTGTACGCTTCTACGACAGCATCCACCGCCCATTGCACTTCCACAACTTTGCTGAGTTGGAGGATGTCTGGGTCGATCGCGAGAACCAGTTTGAGTAGACAGGACGATGTACAACAAAAGGAGGAGTGTATCTGAGGAGGAGTATACTCCCTCACGGCGTTCCTAGGGATTTGGCGTTTTTGCATCATCGCATCATTGATTGCATGGATAGTGGAGAATGGGCGATGATTGAGATTGGGTAGCAAAAACGTGCATAGTGTATTATAATGTTTTCAGCGAAATGCATATTGAACTCACAATATTTCTTCCATCCCGTTGTGCTTACTGCGCCTGCTGTTCTGAAGTACTCGATATTTCGCTCTCTGTACTAACTTGTTCTACCGATGAGCCAGCGTCTTGCTCCTACGCTCTAACACCTTTGGTTCCAGCAATGGCGATGGTGAGAGGAGAGGGTTGAACGTTGTGACTATCCGCTACTCAGCATTGAAGATCAGCTATTCAATCACGTGTAACTGACCTTTGCTCTTGTTGTGCTCAAGACTGAATGCCAAATCCCCCTTGTCAGATGCAGCTGACGATGTCGAAACTGACGTCATAGATTTAGTCGCAAGCTTCAACGGCCGCTTTCCGCTTTCTGTGGGGTGTTCGCGCGTCATCTCACTAGGTTAAGGGGGGCTTTTGTGATGGCAGATGGTGAAGACGGAATTGTTCTGTGGCTGATAGGAGACGCGCACTTTCCTGCAAGTCGTGCCCCACATCACCCCTCTTCGGGCAGGTCCGCGAGGTTTTTGGTGTCGCCCGCCCGACTACGGTCCAGGTTAGGGTTGCGCAGGCTTGGGTGTGGTCTTCCGGCTGCTGAAATCAACGAGAGAGGTTTTTGGGGAGTTTCTGATATGTGATGACGTCATATCGAGGTTGTGACGCGACGCAGCCGACCGTTAAACCATCGAATACTTCTCCGTAGACCTACCTAGGTCACAAAAGTCTCGAAAAATGGCAGATCCTGGGATGCCAGGATTCCATCATCCACGACCCACCTGCCTTGCTCTTTTCGGATGTTGTATGGCACATGCTTCATTCCCATCTTCCCATCTTCAAAGCCAAGTGCCTGGATGTAGAAGCTTTCGAAGGACAGGTTTATCGAGATATCCTCGAGATTTTGGAATGTATCCACGATCTCTCGCGCTGTTTCTAGAACCTCAGAGCAACCGTTTTGCTGTAGGCCCAACCATGTAAAGTATTTCTGACGGAATCTTACGTCGAGAGTTCTGTGATTCATGTTCTTATTGTTGGGTTCTCTTGCAATCATCGCCAGAAACAAGCTAATGCCGTTGCGCAAGCGCTCTCGATTTACACGGAACTCCAAATAATCGAATTCGAGGTTAATGACGACAACAAACTTCCTGATGTGTTTGGCGATAGCACAAAAGCTGGTGTTGAAGTGCGCGTTTTGGGGGTGCTTGTCATTGTTGAGCATCTTTCCATAGGGCGCCAATTTGAAGGACTGGTTGCAGAAATGAATGCTCATCGGAACTGCGTCCATTACCACGAAGAATGGCTTTTGTCTGTAGAGTACCGTGCCAGCTTCGTTGCTGATTTGCTTTGCGGCGAGCATCATGTTTGTGATTCTCCCGCATCCCGTGTCTTCGTCTCGCTGGGCCATCGGCCGCCCTGTTCTAATACACCCGGGGAAGTAATAGCCGATGATCATCTCGCGAAGCTCGAGGGGAAGATCCATAATGCGAAAATTCCAAGGCTGGCCGTGATGCTCGGAGCAGGCTCCTGGTGCCCATTCGTAGTATCTAGGACAGGGTGCTACCTGCGAGGAATTGCTGCATTGCAGTCCAGTACCAGTGAGATATTGACAGCGTTTCGACATTTTGTGATTGGGTAGTGGCGAGATTGGTTTGAAGAAGATACGGTGGTTATCGCTCGTTGAGTGAGGTGATGTCGATGGTGATGAGAGACTGATCTTTCCTTGAATGCAGATGGATATGAGAAGCATATAGAAAGAGCTTTTTGCGGGACCTTATGCAAATGGACATCGAAAAAATGAACATGACGCAGAGAAAAATCGAACACGAAACCATGGTTGCGCGCGACCATACCAAGCTCTACCACAGTCCTGGCACGACCCACAATTGGCAAGCCACTCACAAATACTGCGATTCAAAACAGATATGCAGACTACGCTAAGAGAGAATAAGCGAAGCCTAGAATCTGGGGTTACTATAGGCTCCAGGGTGTTCAGTTTCCCCTAATCCCAACGCGCCTTTAGTAATCCTTCAACCTCATCATCGTACCACTTCCATGCCGCCGGCACAGCGCACCCAAACTCATCCCAACCATGGTCTAGCCTACTCAAGTCACCGACCCCCCAACCTGGTGGTTTCTCGTCGTCGTCGAGAGCTTCGATGTGCGCAAGACTAATATCCTCGTACCGCAACGGAACGATGATGTGGGCAGCGTTTGCACAATGTACTGGATCAATGAGGTATTCATACTTCAAACATGGGGCTGCGATCACATATGTGAAAAGCTTGTAGTGAGACGGGGTAAAGCGGAGTCGTCCAGTACGATCTTCTGTGGGCGGTGGGCAGAACACCGTTCCGACTCGGAAACTTGCGTGAGTGGTGGTGATGGTGGGTTTGGCTGGTTGGCGAATGCCGTCAGTATTCAGTGCTATGGTCCATGTATGCTTATCGCCGATGCGCCGATGACCATAATCTACAGGCGATGGCAACGTCTGCACATGCTCTGGATGTGCGCAGTTTTGTGCATCGCGGATGTCCAGAGGCTCGGTAGGCAGATCGAGGATATGCTTCTTCGCTCTTGAGATCCGTGCGAGACGTTCTGAGGGACCAGCAGCTGCGTTTTCAAGAAAAAATGAGCGTTGGAGAATGAATGTTGGATACGGCAGGATGGAGTATGCGTGTGACCAAGTGATGATGTTGAGGGCTTCGGTAAACGAGGGCTCGAACAGGGCAGTGGAAAGCGCAGACTCGCAGGTGGCGTTGAGAAGCAAATGCGGGCATGTGCACAACGGCAGTCTTTCCGCTTTCTCGCGGCATCTTTTGACATGCTTCTTGTAGTAATCAAACTAGCAGTTGTTAGCCCCATACCTAAACCTTCATTATAGCAGGCTCAACCAGAGAAGCGTACGTCGTCGTGACCTTTGCGTGATACCGAGACGTAAGGCTTCCACCCATCCTTTTCAACATATGCTTTCATTTTCGTGGTTGAAGAGCCTTTGCGAACAAATATCACGATCTGATGGTCGCGCTGTTTGCGAAGGAAAAAGTAAAGTGCAAAGCTGTTGCTGATGATGGCATCAGTTTCCGCTTGTATGCTGCGAAACTCGACTGGTGACTTGAAGTACCATGCCAGCGCTTTGTTGATATTGTACTGGGTTGTGATAGTGGTTTTATAGACGTGACTTAGCTTTTGACACACAAGAGACAAGGCTATGATATCCCTAATCTCGAGTTGCTGCAAGATAGACGCCTGAGCAGGGCCGTACCGATCGATGAGACCCACAAGGTCGAACATGTCTGAATCAAAAAGTGTTTGAGTGGTGAGATGAGAAGAAGTGCTTGAGTAGCTAGGAGAGACAAAAAAGAGAAGATCAAGCAAAGGAAACTATATGCTAGTCCGGGAGCGTGAAGAAGACTTTGACGTGATCTAGAAAGCATGGAAAGAATACAGCACTGCACACGCATCAACACTCAACATGAAGAATACAGCACCGCACATGCATCAATACTTAAAATGGAGAAGAAAAAACGCAGACACATCTACAACCCATCACCCCCGCTTCAACCACGCCAAATTCACAGCACTCAAACACCCCTCCTCCCCCTTCTCCAACCACCCCAACAAATTCTCCATACCCAGTCTCTCAAACCCAACATGACTCTCGACACTCGCGCCCGCCGTATGACTCAACACCATAACATTATCCCTCTGCACCAACCTCTCATTCACATGGGGCTCATTAGCATGAACATCCAGCCCCGCCGCCGAAACAACCCCATCATCCAACGCCCTATTAAGCGCCTCCTCATCCACCAACTTCCCCCTCGCAATATTCACAAGCCTCGCCCCCTTCTTAAACTGCGCGAATTCCTTCGTCGAAAGCAGCGTTTCCCCAGAAAATGGCGTAGCAAGTAACACGCAATCCGACGACGACAGCAACTCCTCCAGGCTCGCACACCACCTCGCCCCAATCTCCTTCTCCCTCGCCTCCATCCTCACAACATCGTAATAAGCAATCTTCATGTCAAAAGCGCGACTAGCTTTCTCCGCAACACGCATACCGATGCGGCCCAGGCCCACTATACCAAGCGTGCTGCCATTGGGATTGTGCGTCACAGCCGCGATATTCTGATTCGCGTTGCGGAACTGCTCTGGGTCGCACGATCGCGCTGCAAGGAAGGACCAGGTGATTGCGCGGTAACAAGATAGGATTAGTACGATGGCGGCGTCGGCGACGGATTCGGTGCATGCGGAGGCGCTGTTGCAGTATATGGTTCCTGCGTGTGAGGCGAGGTATTGCGTGTTTACCCAGTCGAAGCCTGCGCCGGCTGAGGCGTAGATTTTGCAGGAGGAGGGGAGGAGGTCGCTTGGGGGAGGGTTAGTATGTGGGGTTTGGGAGGGATGGGGATGGTGGAGGACGTACATGAGTTCTTCATCCCAGTTCCCCATTTCGCCGCCTGTGTTCCAGAAGGGTCGGTACATGCCTACGAAGTCGCCCCATTTCTTCTCTTTGAGCGCTTGTTTGAAGTCTTCTCTACCCATTGAGTACGTTCTTATGATGTTGAATTTGTTGTTCAGCTCGGCGTATAGATCATGGTTCCACCGGATATCATCGCCGAGATGAAGTATTGTTGGCTTCGACGCAGACGAAGCGTTTGATGTCAAACGTGAGGTTTCGTGTGGCGCTGCAGGCGCAGGCAGCCCAGAGTCTTGGGGCGTTGGTGTTGCCGAAGACATGATGTGTTGTCGTGTGTGTATATGCTTAAATGCGACAAATATGCGAATGGAAAGATAGTGTGAAACCAAACGTATATGGAGGGTCGAAGTGGAGAGTAGATGAAGTTACCGCCGATTTCGCTTGCCCTCGAATCACCTTCTCGTCTTGTAGTCCGCTCTCAAGACCCTAAAAGTGATGTAAACCCGAGAATCAAACCCTCGGGTACACTTGCTTAATATCGCAGCCTTCTAGATCTCTTTCTTTCCGGCTGCTTACTCGCAGGCCGCCTAGTATCCACTGCAAACCAGATGAAGAAGCCACAGGCAGATTTCACAAAGAGGCTGTGATGTTTCCAACAACGAAAAACTTGATAAACAAAATGATGTTGTATCACACTCGCACATATACCGCACGTAGCGTGGCGTGCACGAAAGAGGACGTGGGGCAACGGCGCCGCTGGCAAGCGGTGAAGATAAGGTTATCGATACCAAGAGCTGCACTACGCAATCAGAGCCTCCACGTGGTATATATATGCGCCTTATCCCTGTCGCATTCTTACGTGTTTACCGACCAGCATCACCGGTGTGTATGAGCTGACATCAGGGTGTTGTACTAGTTAGCTTTGTTGCACCATGTTTATCTGAGAGTCAAGGAAATGTAGCTGGTTGATGGAATGGCTAAAAATACATTTCGGATGTATCGAGCAACAAGCTATAGTCGCAATGCATATGTAATTCCAAAACCCCTTGTATTCGCTGTATACAACTGTAGGTCGGTTACCGTGCTGAGATTGATTATATGACAAGATATGATCAATCTGAATCCGGTAACCAACCTGAGCTGCATACAGCGAATACAAGATGCTTAGGAAATACACCTCTAGCACAAGATATAAAAAATCGCCTATGCGCTCGCTCGCTCGCTCATGTAGGATGGAGTAGAGCTCTTTCCCCACCAAACGCCGAGATCTTCCCCCGATCATAGCTTCGTGAGAACATTACTGTTGGAAACACTCCCTCAGAACCAGTTTACTAAAGCCGTACTAGCCGGATTCGACGGGTTGCCCCCATGACCATACTGAGTAACCATGTCGTCCCAGAGCGTCCAGTCCATGTCACCGTTGTCCATCAT
This sequence comes from Alternaria triticina, assembly GCA_022609215.1. Classification (NCBI taxonomy): domain Eukaryota; kingdom Fungi; phylum Ascomycota; class Dothideomycetes; order Pleosporales; family Pleosporaceae; genus Alternaria; species Alternaria triticina. The sequence continues at coordinate 135,319 of JAGKPX010000065.1, forward strand.
AGCGGCGTCGTCAACCTGCTGCTGCTGATTTTGCCCGTTGCCGCCCATGAATATGCCGTTCAGTGCAGTGTTACTGGTGTTGTCGATGCTGAAATCCATGTTGGTGGATGGAAGCATGCCGTCGCCAAACGTGGGGTAGCCATTCGCCGCTGTTGGTGGGCGCCCGCCATGTGTGCCGTATGGATGTATTGAAGTGGCGGTCTTGTTCGAGCGAGGAGGTTGCGAAGTCGTGAACGGGGCAGCAAAGTTTGGAAAGTCTACGGTTGTACCGTCGTAGACTCCGCCAGCACCCATGACGTCGTTGATCACATTGTCAAGGCCGAATTCAAACAAGTCGCCGAATTCCTTCCCAGGACTGCTATTGCTGTGACCTCGTGTGCCGTTTGCGTTTCCATTCGGTAATTGGCGTTGCCCACTCATGCCGTCTCCATTCTGCAGCGGGCTGTTCCGCGATTTGGCTTGCGTAGGGCTGCTTGGCCAACTTCCAAGTTCAGCGCTAGGCATGTCTCCCAACTTTGGTGCAGAAGGTCGCAGCATGCTGTCTAGGATATCGGCGTCCTGTTGGGATGTGCCCACTCCTGGCTGGTTCATTTGACTCTGCGCAGACGACATCTGGAAAGAAAACGGGCTGTTGCCAAACTGCCCGCTTCGAATAGCCAAGCTAGCCCGCTCAAGAGCCAACTCTCGCTCTCGTGCAGCCTTTGCTTTCGTGAGCAATTTTCTGAGCGGTTTCCACAGAGTTCCTTGCTGGCCTTTGCGGAGTGGCGAGGCATCGTTAAGCGGGAACCACCAACGGCCCGCTGTGGCTTCTAGGGCCCTCCATGCGCGCTCTACAGCTTCGCCTTTGGTGCGGACGCATAGCTCAGAAAGCAGAAAGGCGATGGCGTGCCATTGCACATACGTGCGGAAGAGCCAGCCCCATTTCATAGTTCGCGCTTCGGTCTCGAGCAGCATGGAGTACTCCACATTCTCAAGCGAGGTGATGAAGAGCTTGTCCTTGGTTTCCTGAGGCAACGTCGCACCCCCATCTTTTCGTTGATATGGATGATACACTATCAACCACATCTTGCTCATGATGAGCCTGGAAATTGTCGCCGTAACCCAACAAATCGGAACAGTCATGTCGCAGTTCTTGAGATATTTGTTTTCCATGGCCTGGTGGCACTCTGTTATCCACTTCTCCTTCTGCTCGATCGTCATGCCAGCGAAGTACTCGGTGCACCTAGTGGGTCCCGGAGGTATGTATGCAATGCGGCGCATGATGTGGGCAATTTCGAAGCGGAGGAGGCAGAAGGTCATGTCTGTGAAGCCCTGTCGCTCTTCGGGGAACTCGGTCATGTCGGGGTGTATATCTGTGTCGTTCACATTGAGGGGCTGCAAGGTATTAGCATACATGCGCGAGACTTGAGCTAAATGGACTTACCATCTTGGTGTCAAACTGAGCTTCAACAATGGTGGGATCGCAGCCATGGTCTTCGGAGGATCGCGCGTCGAGAATACAAACCTGCCACCAAAGCCGTCTTCGCATCTCGATCTCGAATGGTGGTAGACCGAAGTGGCTGCCATCTCGGTGTATTCCGAGCGTCTGCGCGATGCGTACAACCAGACCAGTCAGCGTCCAGATCTTGCGCGCGTCATCGTTGCGCCGCATCAAGACGAGGAAGATGACAAAAGCCTGCAGTATGATAACCTCGTCGCAGTAAAGGAAGTTTGCCCTCGCCAAGGCCTGTTCCAGTCCAAATCGATATCGATTCAGCAGTGTAGCTCTGTCTTCTCCCCATCTCTCCAGACAGGTTTCCGTGGTGGAGCTTGTCACGGCGCCGTAGTATATGGCAAACAGGAGCGTTTCCAGCCCTTTGCTTACTTTATCGGGGTGTGCGAAGGCGTCGAAGACGGTAGGCTCGAAGGTGGGAATGTGCAAGACCTTGACTAAGGACTCGACGTTCTCCTTGTAGACTTCCCAGAACTGGCGCGCTTGTGGCTCGGGAGGATGCAGCGCGTGCATATCGACGTTGGAGGAACTGTAGCCGAATATGAAGCCCTGGTGTGAGGACATGTTGGACGATTCGGGCGAGTGGGCCTCATCTTCGTCATCGTCGTTCTCTATGAGTATCGCCTTGAGATCTTCCACCTGGGATGTATCAGCGTAGTTACTGTTTAGTCAGCTCTTCGTACATACCTCGTTGTTCAGGGAAGCCCAGAAGGAGTTGTTGATATAGCGGCTGCGGCCATTCTCAACCACCAGCCGTCCGAAGCGGCTCTCGAGGCCCTCGACGCTGTTGTCTGTCGCGACCTTTGCGCCATGCTGTTTGGCAGGCCACTTTACGCCGCTATTTCCGTTGGGACATCCCTCTTCGCTCGTGCTGTTGTGTCGCTCTTTCTCACGGTCGGCGGCCTCCTGCTCGTGGCCCTCAACCTGGGCATTCAGGCTGGTGACGACGCCCTCCAAGCGCCTCAGCCTCTCCAGCAACTCGGCATCTGGTGGTTTCCTGCTCTTGCGCGGCGCACGTCCAGGTCCGGGGAAGATGCAGTCGATTTTGGCGCGTAGACAGTTGGAACACGGGTTCTTTTTGTCGCATTTGACTTTGCGCCTGCGGCAGGTTACGCACGACCGGGGGTTTGGCGTCGGCCCAGCACCACCACCGGGTGAGGGGCCGCTGATGCTGCCGCTTGGCCTATGTGTGCCATTGGGCGGACTCTGGCTCTGCTGCGTATTGTCCGACATTGTACGAGAGGTGGATGACACTGGGAATAGTCTCTTCTCTCACCCAGACGTCTTCTCACTCTTGACACTCGCACCTCCGTGTGGCTTGACTCTTGCGGCGAGACCCTGGTCGATTATCGGTGCTGACCCAACTTCTCTCTCCGACCACCGTGTACGAACCCAGTACGAAGCGGAACATCCCCGGTGGGGCATGCAGTTTCTGGCGAACTGCTAGCAAAGAGTTGCAGGGGCCTTAGCAGGACTTTAATATTATTAAATAAAGCTTATAAGTCTATTTAAAGTATGCTACTATACGCTAATACTACTTTACGTTTTTTTTCTCTATTTTTATACATTACTATATACTAGCTAAAATAGTAATACTAGCTTTTAATATTTAGTACTATTTAAAGTAAGTAGTAGTATAAATAAAGTTATACTTTTTATTCTTATATATATAAGTTAGTAAAAGAGTTTTATTATAGTTAGATTTAAAGTAATAGCGCTTATAG